>NQII01005547.1:111026-129077 GCA_002778355.1 Clitarchus hookeri
CTCACCCTCTCTCTTTCTCACCCTCTCTCTTTCTCACCCTCTCTCTTTCTCACCCTCTCTCCTTCTCACTCTCTTTCTCTCTCTTTCTCTCTTTGTCTCTCTTTGTCTCTCTTTTTCTCTCTTTTTCTCTTTCTCTCTCTTTCTCTCTTTCTCTCTTTTTCTCTTTTTCTCTCTTTCTCTTTTTCTCTCTTTCTCTTTTTCTCTCTCTTTTTTTCTCTCTTTATCTCTTTCTCTTTCTCTCTTTCTCTCTCTCTCTCTCTTTCTCTCTCTCGCTCTCTCTTTCTCTCGCTCTCTCTCTCGCTCTCTCTCTCTCGCTCTCTCTCTCTCGCTCTCTCTCGCTCCCTCTCTCTCGCTCTCTCTCTCGCTCCCTGTTTTTCTCTCTCGCTCCCTGTTTTTCTCTCTCGCTCCCTGTTTTTCTCTCTCGCTCCCTGTTTTTCTCGCTCTTTTTTTTTCTCTCGCGCTCTCTTTTTTCTCTCTTATTTTTTCCCTTTCACTGCGACATGATCAGCATACATGCGAGTAGGGCATAACACATTTGAAAACATTAGCTTTTGACTTAAGCAAACAAGTCAAAGCGTTATCTACATTTTATTCTTATGAAACATGACACAATGGAGCTGGCGAAGCCAATGTCTAGCACTCTTGGCTTAAATAATATAAATCTGTTTTACAGTGAGAATATTTTAATTTTGGCTATTGAGCTAATTTTGTAAAAATTATAGCAGTGGCTAATTTATGTTGCTGAAAAGACATCCATCGAGTGGATATTTATGAACAAAATTTTAGTCTTGAAAACTGTGTGAAATTCTCATGTAGAATCCATGGCTTATTTGAGGAACTGCTTCCTGATCCTGATGTACCATTTGAGGACTGTCAAAGTCGCATGGTCAACAGTGATGAACGGGCTTGTTTATATCTTAATTTTTAAATGACAAGCACTATTATATTAATGAACTACTTTTACCAATCTGAATTTTTCCAGACTGCATTACAAATTGGTTAAGAGGAAGTATAAAAACATCTCGAAGAACTTGTTCGCTATTCGGTGTTCCAACCTCTAATCCTATCCATGCCGTTATTGCTAATCGTATTGGCAAACAAAAGCAGTTCTATTTTGGGACACGGAGATTAGTTGCGCGCAGCATGCGAGATCGGTCGACCTCATATTTTATGGTTTGACCACAGAGGAGACACGCACCATGTCGTGAAGTCTGCCTACGTCGGTGATACCAACCTGACGAGACAACTTAAACTATAGGAGCTCTTCCCCCTTTTCTCCCCTTTTCACACCCTGCACTAGACTCATGTTAAAACGCCAGCTTTATTGGGAACTATCATTTTGAGGCGTATATTAAACCTCTGACGCCGTCTGACTTTACTTTTATAAGAAAAGGTCAGACCTCGTAAAATTTTACTTGCCGTTTGAATGGCTCTGAACTCCTCCGGGCCAAACCTCACAAAAAAGGCACAAGGCTTTCACACGGTACCATCTCGAGATTCATGGCCCTCTTTCCTTCAGAACCAAGCCCGTAACGTGACTGTAGGCTATTCACGGTGAAGTGAGCACTTTTGAAAGCCTCCTTATTTGCAATAATAGTCGATAAATATATTTTATTTTAGCCGTATATGTTAACTTCCGAGTGCGGTGGAATACACGCGGTGTTTATTACTTGTATNTTTAGCCGTATATGTTAACTTCCGAGTGCGGTGGAATACACGCGGTGTTTATTACTTGTATGGCAATATTTATTTTAAAAAAAAAGGTTAAAGGATTAAAAAAAATGGCTGAAAGGCAAAAGTAACCCAGGGCCTCAAAGTTCTCACTTNTTTAAAAAAAAAGGTTAAAGGATTAAAAAAAATGGCTGAAAGGCAAAAGTAACCCAGGGCCTCAAAGTTCTCACTTTACCGCGAACAGTCTATATTAGATGTTGTTCCGGTATACTGCTTTTCATACAAGTATAATCTATTCGCGTTTTCTTCACATTTTTTAAATCAAACCTTTGTAAAAACACTCTACGTATGACGCGTGTCGCTTATCACAACCGTTTTATACTCGTGTTAACATAAAAGTGCCTTTTTTTGGTTAAATTGAAATTTTACACACATTTAATATGTAAATTACGATATTTAATTTATAACTAATATGAATATAAACATTAGGAGAAAATGGGTGTGTTGGTAATGCCTAGTAAGAAATAGTTCTTATGCGAAATATTATTAGTTTGAGTGCGCATGAATGCGGTGCGTTGGCTATCTGGTGCAATTTTGCAAGATTTGTTAGCGTGGGGCGGAGGAATGTGATGTAGGTAGAACTTAGGCAGGGCTTCGGAAAAGTTGGAAGTAACCGTGATTGGAGTGTAGACTGAATTTTGGCAGACAATGTGACCAACCTACACACTATGTAAACAGTAAATGCTCTTTTGAAAAGTATTGTATCAGGTGATGAGCTGTTGCGGGAATATATGCTATTGTGTTGGCGAAATTGGTGGTGATTATGGAAGAAAATAGTACTCAGATCTAAACGTTAATTTCAAAACTTGAATTATAGTTACAGCATTTATTGTTTAAATTATATTATTTTAAGTAGTGTACATTATTATTTGGCTTTTAGCTAAACTGTTCAAAAATATGTTTAGCAAATATGGCGGAGCATGCGGACGCGTTTCTAGCTCGGTGGACGACATTGTGCATGTGATTTGTTTTCACTGATAACACCAGTAAGGCGCTTACTGGTGTTATCAGAGTATTGTATCAGTAGTTAATAATTTTTGTGTTTATGTCCATTAAGCATAGTTGGTTGTAAGGGTGCCGTTTCAGTGCCTTTTCTGGAGTGAAATGTAATTTTATCGNTTTATGTCCATTAAGCATAGTTGGTTGTAAGGGTGCCGTTTCAGTGCCTTTTCTGGAGTGAAATGTAATTTTATCTACACACGTATGGTTTGTTCCGCCATTTGCTGTGCCGTCATGAAGCGCCACCGCTTATTTTCTTTCCGTAGTTTATTTGTTTCTAGAAACCGATTAAGTGTCTTATGTACTGAATGATTCTGCAAATTATTTCGTAGCAGTGGGAAACAAACGTGTCCAAGGATTGCCATAGAACAGAAGGTGTTCAAGAGTTGCAAGTGAGTCAGTGTGGATAATATATTTGGAAACGGTTATTAGAATGTTTGAAATGTATGTGGCCTAGAAACCCATCATATCATCTCTTGTCTTGTAGTGTAAAAATAACACGTTTTTTGTTATGGAAAATCCAACCTCGCCAAAAATGATTTACGTACGTACAGATGTGTTCATTATTTTCTTCGGTACGAACAATATATTTATCGCATTTTTTTTCGGTGACGTTAAAACTTTCCAGGTTGTAATAACTTAAATGTCACTTCCGTAAGAACAATATTTTCCACTAACCCATCAAAATAATATGTAATTAAAAATTATACCGTATCTTAAGAAGAGCTGCAAAACCATGCCGTCTATGAAAGACGTTAAAATTAAGTCGTCGTCCCCTCCCCCCCCCCNTACGCTCATAAGATGGCTGCTAATCACTCAAACTAATATGCAAGAAACTGTCTATAAGAACTATAAGAAAAACGAGTATATATAATCATGAACAGATTTGGTACAAATAAATGCAATTGGATCATCAAAGAGGCTTGTTTGTGTTCAAAATATATTGCATGTATTAATAAGAACCAATATGGCGGTCGCACGAGTTGTCATAACACTTTCAAATATCTCTCGCATGTTATTATTCCTCGAATAGAAAAACCCTTCTTGTCTTCAAATTTTTAGAAGAAAAATTATTTTACTTTCTACACACGCTTATTTTTATACATACCGCATTTAAACCTGTCCTGGTATGCTCGAAAACCAAGGTAACTTTTGGATACTTAAAATACTATATATGTGTTTTGTAAATGTTTTATCTGAGTACTGTAAAAGTTTATCCATTTTCAATTTTATAAGTGGATGGATCGAGTTGCTGAAATGATGAAATTATTGTCCCTCAAAAAAAATATAATATTCTCATAGCAGCGCTAGGGTCGCTTAATCGTCTGCTCGGAGTGCTGGCAGCCATGTTGATTGTTGTTTTTGCTCGCAGGTGGCACTTAAGTCGCAGTTAATGTAGTTAAGGGCTATGAGTCAATGTATTGTGTGTGAGGCTGTCGCCTCTAACGACGAGTAATTATTAAATAAAGTATAAAATTCTCATGAGGTGCGAAGCGGGGAACTGCCGGAGCCTTGGTCGCCAGTCAAGCACGCTAGCGATTGAGCTACAGAAACGAGCATACCAAGATGGCACCCCTGGTGGGTGACGAGAGAAACATACGATAGATTACATCCAATAAGACGGCTGACACCAGCGCCACCTAGCAGACAATGGTAGAAACAAAATGACAGCTTACAGCACACAACATCCAAGATGGCGGGTAGAGTGAAATCAGGCGAGAAGGAATGAGGGCACATAAAATAAACAAAAAATGCCGTGTTCCTTTCTTGTCCAATGATGTCATCAATAACTCAAGTGCCGAGATCCCGGTTTCTTCAGCTGTAACAAACGTGCGACAATATGGCCGGCCACCCATATGTCAAGTGTAGAGATACCTATCGGGGCCCAGCTCCAACCATCCAGAAACAAGCCACGATGAAAGAAGTTAACCGTTTTTCCAGAGTACTCTGCGGTTTGTTGGCGGAGGAACACCGCTATCAACATGCCACGGATGATACTTTAGTATATATATGCCAGCGCATCGGGCAGTGGAAGACGACAGCGGCAGCTGTAATGAGTGCACGTGGTGTTTGTCTGCCAGACTGTCCTCGGCGTGACCTCCAGTTCAAGGCTGAGGTCAGCTCCACCGAATATAAGCGCTTGCAAGGGCGCCTGCGCCACAGAGGGATTCGTATTCGGGGGGGGGGGTGACGCCCAATTGCGCCACTCCCCCCACCAGAGTGATGTGTAAACATCACTCTGGTTAAGCCAGTGCCGTATAAACAAAATAAGGATGTCCTGCTCCCTCTCTACTAGTATTTTCTCTACCTACTAATAAAGAACATGGTATCCACCCATCTGTCCCCTGTAGCATTTTCTGATAATTCTGATAATGCATGCATTAATTTTTTTATTCTTTACTGTCAAATGGGCTTTCACAGTGTCTATACCGGTTTTTCCCTTTCTGTTCTTAGTATATTAGTTTAGCTATAAGTACACTTCAGGGGGTTTTCATGGCCAAAATCTGGCCATGGCAGCCCAATCCCTCTCTGCCACGATGCATGTCTCCTTATCTCCCTTCCTTGTAGGCGTATGAGGCTTAGCCCTGAGACGCAATAAACTCCCGTCCCTACCACGAGTTCACAGAACACTTTGTTTTAGAGTAGGTTAGAAAAAAAATCTGTGCNGGTTAGGAAAAAAATCTGTCCCACAGAAAAACTTCCAGTATCCATTCCGAGCACGCACACACTATGTCTGTCTGACATTTGTACTGATAATGTACCAAGACCACCTGCAATCAATTTAACTTCTATTCAGCCAGAAGGGAGCTGCAGTTGGCGTAAAGCTAGAGAATCTTTACTGTATATTTGCGCCCTCAACAAACATTTTTTCTCGCCTTATAAATCACAACGCACTACATTTTGTAAATAGGAAAGGAGAAATATTAAAAATTGTTGTAAACAAAACAAACATACAATTTTGAAATATATTTGTCCAATAAAATAATATCTACAGGTACGTAATGAAACAGTAAACATTGATTAAGCAAAGAACACGTTTTGACATCTGTCTTTGTATCCATGCTGTCTCGAAGTACTGGGTATATTTTCTTAGACGTTCATCTCCGCCTTCCACCGGGGCGAACCGGGCTCGATTTCCGGTGACGATGCCGCTGTTAGGTGGGTTTTCTCGGGGATCTGCCATTTCCCCCGCCCTTGCATTCCGGCGCTGCTCCATACTCAACACTTCGTCAGCTTTCAAGACCTCGATGTTAAGAGCCTCCTGAATCTCTCCTCTCCACTAGCGAAAGATTAGGAAACCAGCAACACTCAGTTGTTTTTTCAAATAAATGTTAATTTCAGCAAGAATACTATGTAAAGTGTGTGATATATTTTAAGTGCATCCATCATTATAACAAAGAAGTTTATCGCGTATAAATGACTGCAGTCGAAAATTTGCAAGCCAATACCCAGCCATATATGTTAATAATCCACGACCGCCTGTCAACATACAACGTGCGAGACAGGGTTAGGGTTGTAAACATATTAACACAAGCATAATAAAGAAATGCTTCAGTTAATACCCGAGTGCCACCATGCCAGTCAACATTCAGGGATTCCACTCCCAAATAGAGTTCATAATTAAAGAGATTAGTCTAGAGTATAGCAATGGCAACAATATCTCGTGCTAATTCTGGCTTCCTTCTCCATGGTAGTTTTAGATGTAAAAGCAAAATCACTAACACAGGTTATCAAAACACTATCAGGGTCCGACATGGCTAGATGGGGATGTCAGGTACTCACCGAATGACTAAGTGTCGAAACGGATTTTTGTGTGTTTGTTGCCGGACCAGGACTAAAACGATGGTTGGAAATTTATTGTAACGAAAAGGTTAAAATAAATAATCTGCAAACAGATCAGTGCCCTTCTCTTGAAAATTAAAAACGCGTTATGCGAATCTTAGTCATACTTGTAATGTGTGCGATCAGCACTGGACATATTCGTGTCTCAGCGTGCAATGGGCGATGGAATGTGGAAATGACTGATTTTGTAGAGGGGGAGGGGGAATACTGCCTGTGATTCGCTGGGAGTATAAAAAATATGTCATGATGTTTGAAAAAGTATTTGAAAAAAGTTGTCATGTGATTTGGCAAGAGTATAAAAATGGCGAAAGTCGAGTACGCCAGTTTAGAGCTATTTGTTGTCACTATTATTCCAGAATAATAATCTTTTTCAGTCACTTTTATTAAAATAATTGTTCTTATAAAAATTATGGGAAGATGTACTTACAAAATAAAATATATATTTTTAAAAGCATTATTTAATTTTTTACTTTATTGCATTTTAATTCTGTTTTTAATTACATATGTTTCATTGAAGATGTTTCTTTTGTGTTGGTCATCCATCCTTCGGTTTGGGACTGCTCATCCATGCTGAATATTACAGCATTAAAACCTGCTGCAGGTGTATTTTAAAATAAATTTTAAAAAAGCGCACTTTCTTCTCAACTAATTTTATTCGGTAATGTACCACATGAGGAAACACATAAGCCCTTGAATAAAAGTCTTTACATATACATCGACCTCTTCCATTGCGAGTTCACCTCTCGATATCCCCTTCAGCAACCCAGGAATTGTAGCAGGCAGGTAAACCCCACCACTTGACATTCGCCCTTATATTAAGTCGTTTCAGCAACTTAGGGTGTTCAGATCTTCGAGATAGTAGGTTCTCGGAGCATAGTTGTGTATACGTCGCATAGAAAACAGTTCGGGGCTCCAGGTCACCGATTTTGGCTTTAGGCTTGCGTGGGTCCTTTCTCTTTGGAACAGCATACAGAGTCCGAACCAGGGAGTCGTCCTTGACATCTTCGGGCTTCATGCGAGTGGTCGAGTGCACTGTAGAATTATACTCGCAGACGAGTTTCGGCAGTAGCTCAAGCCACTTGTAGTTGCTATTAGCCGCGAAATGCTTCCACATCTTGCCCTTCAGATTCATGTTGAACATATCGACGATAGAAGCTTTGAGATTGCTCTACGTGGAATAATGATTTATGTTATCTTTCTTCGTCAGGGCCTTGAACTTTGCATTGTAGAATTCCTTTCCCTGGTCAGTTTGCAAGTTGGTCGAGATGCATCCTTCGCACAACACATCTGCCATGGTCTCAGTGAAATCACATGCATTCTTAGACTTGACCAGTCCGGCCCAGGCGAATTTGCTATAGGCATTGATGATTGTCAACATGTATTTGTAGTCGTTTTTGACCTAAGCATACGGTATTATCTCCACGAGGTCGGTTTCAAACAGGTCGTTCATCCCACAAATCATGACCTTGCGACTGCAGTAGTTGCGCCTGGTGGCCGCATGCAGTTCGTGGGCAATTCCCATCCGACTCCTCCTATGTAGCCTCTCTCCATCAGTTCTTCGGTGATGGATATAATCTCGGTGTTAGAGTAATTTCCAACCCTTTGCAAAGCTACCAGTAATCCCAGTATATCCACCAGTTAGTTCGGGTCGTACCAAAACACGCAGTCGATGTTCTTGTCACCATCTATCTTCTTCAGACCGTCCCCACTTTTCAGTGCAAGGCCACTGAAGAGGTCCGCGAGAATGTCAATTTTTTTATGATCTTCGTCCTTATAAGCACGCATCACTGTCGTGTCATGCCTCGTATGAGCAGACATTTCGCGGTGTGAAAATCCTCCTCCACGCAGGCCGTTCATTCGTAAATGCTCAAACTCGGTAACCTGCTTAAAAGGTGCCCTTTCACGTCGACGAGTCATAGCGACTCCAGTAGGACTTAAAGTTCACTGACGATGAACAACTATGCTTGTCTGGATCCTCAAAAGTCCTCTATTTGTACTATTTTGCGTCAGTTCAGCTGCTGAATCTAGGCATGCACAATCATTTGCAATTTCTAGCCCTTTGCGTGAAAATCTGCTTTCCATTTCCTGCAAGTATTATTTTATTTGCATGTTCCCTTCATGGTGTTGCATACACGAATGTATATAGTGTTATAAATTTTTTATCCATGTTAGTGTTTTGTGGTTGCCAGGTCTCACATTTTTCACATGAGGTTTACTGGTTTTGTTTACTTTTTACGACTTACGTTTTTCTATCTCCCATAAAAAAAGTACCTTTTTTTCGAATACAGAAAATTATAGGACAATAGTTTTAAATTACCAGGAAATTGTAGTTACAATTAAACTACGAAATCAAGGTGGAATAAATGTAACTATCCTGTTAGTAATATTTGTAGTTTGAAGCGATTCGTGGCCTAAGATATTACACCATATTTACTCATTGCTGTTTAAAACAGTTAAAGCATAAATATTTTCGATGTTGTTGGTTGGTATCGGTGTTTGAACTGATCACACGTGTTTATGGAGTTTTTTTGTTATGTACCTCTATTGTTAAAAATGTTATATTATTGTATCTCAACAGCTTTTCTTGGTATGTTTCACTATGATAAGGGTGCTGAAGTTCTACTTCCATTACATTCCTCCGCCTCATGCAAACAAAGCTTCACCAAGTCTGGAAAATTACCCCCAAAGTGACAACGCACCCCATTCGTGTGCACTCGGTGCAATGACTTTCTGCATAAGAACTATTTAGGCCTATTTCTAGGCATTATCGAAACGTCTATTTTCTCTGTTTAAATTCACATTAAATATAAGTTAAATACTATAATATAAAGACACAATACAAGTAAAAGTTAAACTAAATAAAAAATAATTAAGTTTTACTTTAACGGAAGTTTTTAAACACTTGCGATAAATGGCATACTTAGGAAACAACCAAACACGTCGTACATGGAGGGATTTTCCAAATGTTAGAGAGAGAGAGAGAGAGAGAGAGAGAGAGAGAGAGACACACACACACACACATGTGACGTACCAGAAAGGTGTTACGATATATCGTGAAAAATCTTGCCGTAATGTAATGTAATGTTGTGTTGTGTTGGCCGCAGGCATGTCGGTGGCGGTGCCAGGGATGTTGCGCGGGCTGTGGGAGGCCCACAGACAGCTGGGCCGCCTGCCCTGGGCGACGCTGGTGCTGCCCTCTGCGCGGCTGTGCGAGCACGGAGTGCCCGTATCCGGCAGCCTGGCCGCGCACCTGCGCATCCACAGGACCCTCGTCGTCGGCGACCCCATCTTGAGGTGAGCCGCCAGCCCCTACACTAAGGCTCGCTTCACGATCGAGAGCATGCCAGCAAGCGCGGGAAGTGGATCATGTGCACAAGAATTGGCCGACGTAACCTATCGAGTCGCATCTGCGCATGACGGGTCGTGTGTGCGGGAGTCCCTGACATCGTGCGCAGATGTAACATTAATTTTACTCAGGTTAGGAACAAAGCGAGATTTCTCGTCGGGCAGTTTGGCACAGGGAAAATTTCCGCCGCTAGGTGCGCAGGGTCCCGAAAGGTAACTTTTAACTAGAATCCTAAGTTAAGTGAATTATGGAAGATAAATATGTTATGAAGTTATTTTATATTTGACGTGTGATCGTTGCGATTATCCTTTCTTTTTTTTTTTTCAACTTAAAAAATAAATAAAATCTGGTGCTTTGCCGACACTAGCGCTTACCTAGAGGCAGAAATATTCAGTTTGCCAGACTTTTAACGTTGATCTTCCCAAACTTTAGTAGAAGTAAACATAACAAAGGAAATTGTTATGTTTCATTTCTTATGCAGGCGCATGGAGCACCAGCCAATAAGGGCAGGGTATAAAATTTTCAACAAAGTTAATTAGTTAAAGTGGAAGAACAATTATGCTCCAAAACGAAGAAATGTCGGAAGATATTAATTTAGAGAAAAGAACCGTAAAAAGTTTACTAGCCGAAATTTTTAGAGGCGATTCACATTTTTACTATCGCAAAAACAAAGATTTCAAAGAAAAGCAAAAATTGGTAAATATTTTCATTTCTGTAAATTTTCAACACAATATCACAATCTGTTAACGGAAATTCATTATTTACCAACACTGCCAACTGACGTCATACTCGTCTCAAAATTTCATTGGCTAAAAACAATACTTAATGTGTTCAATTGTGAATCAATTTCGCAGGGAAATTCTGGTCGTGTGAATGTTCTACTGTTATGTTCTATGCTCTGTGCGTATGTATCTTGATTGTGAACCAGCGTAAAGGTCTGGTCGAACACACAGCTGTACGCCCACGCAGGCTGGGTGACTGCAGTACGCCGTGGTCTGTGGGCATCAACAATGCCCGTTCAGCTGAAGGCGGGCCAGTGTGGAATAGGTCCAAATGTACTCTGACATGGGCGAATTTGTATGTAACTCACTCCTTGCAAATTTGCATAATTATATTGGACTAGCTGTGCCCGCGGCTCCGCTCGCGTGGACTACAGAATTATTGTTATTTATAGATAGATATATGCGACCGCGGAGTTTATTTCAGATCTTTTTATTTTACACTATTCTTTACTACATTAGATTGTTCCATATTTAACGGTTTAGGCAGAGTATTGCAAGAGAGCGCGCTGGCGGCAAACTTTTTTCCAACTTGATTCTCTATTATCGTCACTGCTTATTCCTTATGTTACTTTACGTAACAATATATGTACTAAAACCTGGCCAGAGAACATAGCTATGAATTNTCACTGCTTATTCCTTATGTTACTTTACGTAACAATATATGTACTAAAACCTGGCCAGAGAACATAGCTATGAATTAAAAAAAAAAACAGGTAAATCGGATAAGTGGTTCTCGAGTGATAAGCGCACTAACAGACAGACAGACAGACAGACAGACAGAGAGACGTTGNTAAAAAAAAACAGGTAAATCGGATAAGTGGTTCTCGAGTGATAAGCGCACTAACAGACAGACAGACAGAGAGACGTTGAGTTTTATAATATTTCTATGATGCCCTGCAGTTCTGACACGCTCCATCCGCCTCTTGGTAGGTTAATAGTTTATGTTTGGATAATGCATTGTTTCACCAGCTGTTTACTCGGAACAAAGTAAGAGGAAAAAGGAAGTGATCATTACCGGTATCTTACAAAAACTCGTAAATATGCACAAGGTCAATCAAATGTTCCGTTTCCTCAGTCATACGCCTGCCCGCGGCGATCTCTGCGAAAAGTACAACTGGATCATTGCCCGTCTTGTTCTACGCTACTCCGCCGCTCCCAGCGTTATGTTGGACCGAAACAGTGCAATCCTTTGCAACACAGCTATTTCGGCGGCAGCTGACCCGTTTTCCGTTGACCGAGCCTTAAAGATGAGGTAGGCCAATTTCGTTCAGCGCATGACCCCAACACAGCTGCCCACGCCTACATTCGTTTTTCCTTTCGCATGTGCAATCTACCCTGTAGTTCTTCTACGGTCAATCCTCTCCTCAAGCTTTCCTTCACAAATAATTCAGTTTAGTTCGCCGCCAGTGTCATATGCGTAACAAACTTAGAATGAAAACGTTTACGTACGAGGGTTATTCGGAAAGTAAGGTCCGAATTGCCGTAGCTAATCGAATGTCGCGCGAACATTGTAACGCGCATGCGCACCGACTCCCAGCATGCCTTGCTCGTCAAACGACGCCATTTTCATATGTATTGTTGCAGTCTGCTGTTTACAATGTCAGTTCAAAATGTTTAAAACAATTTATCAGCCCGCCGACTGTGAAATANCCATTTTCATAGGTATTGTTGCAGTCTGCTGTTTACAATGTCAGTTCAAAATGTTTAAAACAATTTATCAGCCCGCCGACTGTGAAATACGGTCAGTGATTCGGTTTTTGACAGCAAGGAACGTTTCAGCAGCGGAAGTTTATCGACAGATAAGTCAAGTGTATGGCCCCAATGGGATGAGTGACAGCAAAGTGCGTAAGTGGGTGAGAGCTTTCAAGGACGGACGGGAAAATGTCCATGATGAACCGCGATCAGGCCGACCATCAGTGATCACAGAAGATTTGGTCAAAACCATGGACGAAAAGATTCCTGAAGACCGGAGATTCACAATTTCAACTTTAGCATTGGAATTTCCGAATGTGGGTAGAACAACTTTGCACAAAATTGTCTCTGAAAATTTGCAATTTCACAAATTGTGCGCACGTTGGGTTCCCAGGCAGCTTACTGAAGAACACCAAATGAAAAGAATGACTTGTGCTCTTGATGTTTTGGAGGCTATAGTATTCCTTCCACTTCAATTTTTAGAGAAGATTGTCGCAGGGGACGAGACGTGGGTTTCTCACATGACTCCAGAGTCTAAACGTCAGTCAATGGAATGACGTCACCCGATATCACCAGTCAAGGTCAAGTGGACAATCTCAACACGCAAGGTTATGGCAACCGTGTTTTGGAATAGACATGGATTCTTGTTAGTCGCGTTTGTGCAGCAAGAGACAACAATCAATGCAGCCGCTTACTGTGCTACCCTGACCAAACTTCGATGTGCAATTCGCAATAAGTGAAGTGGCCTTCTGACGTCTGGAGTTTTGTAGCTGCATGACAATGCCAAACCCCATTCTGCAATTCACACCCAAAATCTGATCTGATCTTTTGGGTGGAAACAGATTGACCACCGACCGTACAGTCCAGACTTGACGCCGAGCGATTTTCACTTGTTCCGCTACCTGAAGGCAAACGCCTTTAGGTAGGCAAGCGCTTCGCCACAGATGACGAGGTGAAATAAGCAGTTACAGACTGGTTATCCTCACAGGCGGCAGACGTCTATGACTTTGGCATACAAAAACTTGTAGAACGTTACGACAAATGTTTAAACAAATATGGAAAATATGTGGAAAAATAGAAAAACATGTAAGGAATTAAATAAAAAACTTTTTTTGAAAAAATCTGTGATGGTTTATGTTTTATAAGAAATCGGACCTTACTTTCCGAATGTCCCTCGTACAAGAAAAAAAATGCTACTCATAGAAAATGCTATTGTCTTGTCTTCAACCAATAACACGCAAATCAAACTTAGCCTTATTTTGCTGAAGCAGTAATTTTTTATGTAATTTTTAAAATATGCAAAGTAAAATAAATATGGCAATTTTTTCTCCAGCTAATACACATGACAGGAAACAAAATATCAATATTTTATACACATACCTACTCAATGGAGTACGAACAATATAGAAGAAAATATATTCCCATTTTTATATCTACATGTTGTCGCTACTAGGCCACCTGAGTTATACAGGATGATGGCTAGTAGGGTACTGAGTTACTATACTTTGGTGCAGACTAAGGGCACCTGTGGTTGTTGCGTAAGGGGTAAACAAATACTCGTATTCTCAGTTAGTTAACACACCAGTATTTTATTTGGCTGAAGGTAACATCGGTATTTACACACACTGGCGAGACAGAGCCCCCTACAAGTCGTAGGCCTGAAGGACTCGTGGGCGGAATGCTATGAGTCAGGGAAGGTTGTTTGAATGGAGACGTTTCTACTTATCTGTGCCTGCGACTTTTGGTGAGTTGTCTTCGTTGGTAGTTGAGGTCTGGTGAGTGGGGTTGCCCTTTTACAGGCTCTCGGACTGGCTCTTGTTGGCGTGCTGTACTCAACTGGCTTCTTCCTTCGGCTTTGACTGACTCCCTACCACATCCCGGCGAGGAGCCCTCTGCGGGCCCCCACCCGTCCNCGGCTTTGACTGACTCCCTACCACATCCCGGCGAGGAGCCCTCTGCGGGCCCCCACCCGTCCTTCTCGGCTACGGTCTGCACTGGACTATTCCTTGTGGCGCTCCTCGTTTGGAGCTCACCACTCGTCTCCGCCTTTGGTTGAAGTGGCTGGGTCAGTTCGGCTTCCCTTCGCTGAAGTCTGGAATTGGTTTCCCAGGACTTGTGGTGTGTCTGCGACCTCGACTGGCTATTCCCGTCGAAGACCTCGCATCTCCTCTCCAGCGTCGACGTCTGCCCTTGATCCGGTTCGCGCTTCTGAATTCCCCACTTCGTCACCTACCATTACTATTTCGGGAATTTAATCATTAGTGCTCGGACACTTATACTTGGTTTGTCTCGGAAATCTGCACATAGTATCTGCTGTTCCTAGGTTCTCTCCCTGGTGACGTCACAGTTGGCTGACTAGCTGACTGACTGCTTGCCTCGTCGCCATCCAGCGCACGACTACGTCTTCTCGGGGAGTGGCGCCTCTCGGTATGGGGCTGCCACCCGTTTCCGGGAATTTACTCATACCTGCCACCCTGCGCCCCTGCGCTCCGAGACGCCACAGGCTTGCTGTTTGTACTCAAACTGTGAGAGATCGACTCCATGAGGTGGCATTGCGTGCTCGAAGACCAAGAAAGATTCCTCCGCTGAGATGACATCACGAGGCAGCTCGTGTCAGATGGGCTACAGAACATTAGAACTGGACACGTGATCGATGGGCTCAAACTCTGTCCTCCGACAAAGTGCGAATTGGTTTGCATCCTGATAACGACCCTATTGGCATATGGAGGGCACGAGGGGAGCGTTATAACGAATCCTCCTCGGTGGTGCGACACCAACATTAGGAGGTTCAGTTTTATTCTGGGCAGGCATCATGGTTGGTCGCCGTACACCATTGTAGGGACTCTTGACTGCTCCAGCGATGTACGCGACGTTCTCCAACCCATAGTAACTCATTTTGCAGCCACCATAGGAGAAGGATTTACGCTACAGGACGATAATGCTAGTCCACATCGTGCAGTAACTGTAAATGATTACCTGCACCTGCGTGGGATCCGAAGAATGAACTGGCCAGCTTATTCAGCTCACATGAACTGTATAGAGAGTGTGTGGTCTTTCCTCAAACGAGCGGTTTCAAACCGTGCGCAACCACCAATAACCATTCGGGCCTTAAGAATGTTGGACCCCAAAAAATTAATCNACGAGCGGTTTCAAACCGTGCGCAACCACCAATAACCATTCGGGCCTTAAGAATGTTGGACCCCAAAAAATTAATCATTTTATATTTGTACCACACATTGTTTACCTTGTACGCATTGTATGTAATGACATTTTCCTCAAATAAAAAAAAATTACATTTACATTTGTGTAATAATTTGATGTCAAATACAAAATTCTTCGTTTCTTTGTAGCCATAATAACAAATACTAACTAAGTTGTACAGATGAAAAAATTTGCAAAGTAAACTTATCCTATGGGCTACCGCGTGACATATGTGGAACACCAAATAACAAACCATACACATGAAAAATGTAAAGATATTTTNATCCTATGGGCTACCGCGTGACATATGTGGAACACCAAATAACAAACCATACACATGAAAAATGTAAAGATATTTTCGCATTTTGTAACTTTTGTTTAATGTATGAACCATTATTTGGCGATTACTTATATGTCAAGCAGAAGCCAACGGTATTAGTTTATGTTGTAATTTTTTTCATCTGCACAAGTTAGTTGGTATTTGTTGTTATGGCTGCAACAAAACAGAATAATTTTGTATTTGACATCAAACTATTAAAAAAATATAGTGTGTAAAATTTTATTTGAGGAAAATGTCTTCACTTTCAATGCGTACGAGTTGAACAATGTTTGGTGCAATTATAAAATAATTAATTTTGGGGGGCTCCAACACAGTTAACAACATCCGCAATTGAGAAATGAGACAATTTGCCTCAGGAAAATTATATTGTTTTGACATGCCTCATCGGATACAAGCGTGTCTCAGGAATTGCGGAAGTCCTACACGTTATTGAAGTTTGCCAATGCATCTGGGAAGACAATTGTTATTATTGGAACTGACGCGATTCCTTTGTTTAAGTTATTTTTCAGTTTATACCTTCTGTTTGTTTCATCCTGGGATGATGTTTGTTCCACTGTATGTGATATTAGGAGTACAACATGACATTTAAACTAATCTTATTCAATATAACATCCTGAATTCTGATATATGCAAAACTTTTTGTGAGCGGTGTACTTAAAAACAAATTGGAGTGTGGCTGTGTTTGGGACACGGCTGTGCGTTTTATGTGGTTGAGTGAAGAAATTTGGGCAGTTCTTAAAATCTAAGTGAGATGATTATGGACTAGCGCTGGAATGCAAGGTGGGGAGGAACGATAGATCCCCGAGAAAACCTGCCGACCAGCGACATCATCCGGCACTATTCCCACGTGCTGTAATCTGGGAGCAACCCCGCCGGGAATCTAACCCGGCTCGCGTAGAAAGCGAGTAGTCTAACCACTACACTACCGTGGCCCCACTGTGTTTTATGTGAATATGTCTGTGTTAGAAGCTAATATTTTCTTTGAGATACGCGAATAAAATGAAAGTAACGTGAAATGGATGCTCGACCTTTATGGCTTTAATCCACAGATCTAGACGCGATCTTTCGTTTGGCACCAAAGTTAGCACGCTAGCACATCGGATTCGCGAGATATAACTGCCCGGACATTTTTGTCTACGCCCGAAACTGTAGAAAGCCACGTCGGGTCCCCGCCCACGCCTCACGCATGTGCGTCACCATCCCAAGGTAATACTGGTGTAGTCGCATACCAGATCGAGCGAGACATTAGTTTCAATCATGTGATTAGTCCCGACGTCAAAAATTCGTTGAGTGGAGAGATTTGGATGGCTCTAAATGACGAGGTCTTGAGAACCCATGAAGGTAAATGAGATGAGANGACGTCAAAAATTCGTTGAGTGGAGAGATTTGGATGGCTCTAAATGACGAGGTCTTTAGAGCCGATGAAGGTAAATGAGATGAAAATGGAGCAGCGCCGGAATCCAAGGGCGTGGGAAACGGGAGATGTCCGAGAAACCCCGCCTACCAGCGGCATCATCCGGCACGATTCCTATTTGCGAAAATCCGGAGTTACCCGGCCAGGGATTGAACCCGGTTCGCTTTGGTGGGAGGGGAGTAGTCTAACCGCTCAACCACCGCGGCCCCTAAAAAAAATTATTGTTTCATACTAGTAGTATGTGTTGTCAGGTTTCGATCCTCCCTGAAGGAATACATGCATTTGGTGAACCTGCCGTCCTCTCCTCTTTACCGTTTAGGCAACTCGATAAACCGATACACCGATAGTGCTTTCTGCAGCGTGTTTCCGCAATCGATCGCGGTGATCACATCGCACGACTCAGGGGTGGAACTTCCGTTGTGTCGGCAGCTGAGTTTTCATCCCTTGTGACTGGTGAAAAACATGCAGGGTTACGCAATTTGAACAAAAATCCACATGATTTCTACCTACAGCACGTTCACCGTAATTAAAGAAGACCTACGGTCCCTGGTTGGGTAGGATGAATGACAGTTGCCGGTATGTAGCACAGCGGGGCAATGCGCGGCGTGTGAGGGAAGGCACTCCTAAGGAAAGCAAAGGGATTAATCTCTCTAACTGAAACTGATATAGTGCCCTTTATTTCTATGTTTGTTGGGGGGGGGGG
>NQII01005547.1:129115-143882 GCA_002778355.1 Clitarchus hookeri
GGGGGGGGGGGAGAAACTTATTCCGTGACCAGGGTGACGCACGCCTTAAAAACAGGCCTGTCTTCCATCAAACCGAACGATGGGCCTAACTGTAGGAGAAAGCCGGATTTGTTTGCGCTACACCAGCAACGCCTCGAAAACCCGTGCGAGTTGTGCTGCACGAAGTGCCCCGAAATAATCTTCACCGGCCAAGGGAAGCTGTGCGCGATGTCGCGTCTGAATCGAATCTCTGTGCTGTGCAGCTCTGTGCATATTTGAGTGTGTGCCGGTTGTGCAGCTGGGAGAGACGTGCTTTATAACGTCGACAGTAGGCGTGGGCCCACCGAAGAAATAAGAAACAGAACATGTTCCTGTTGAGATCGAGCACTGCTGACTCGTATCTGGGAGTCGTGAGTTTGATCCCGATCGACTGGACAAACTAAAATTTTTTTTTTTTTTTTTTTTGCGCCTCGGTCAATTTTCACCATCCATAACTTTATTCCATATTTGGTTCAGTAGTGAAGCTATGGTAACATTTTATTCAAGGAATTGTATGGCAAATTTACGGTTTTCGGTAGATTGCTTTTTTTTTTTCCATTGAGGCTCTAAAATATTATTATTGTTCAGGAAAAGGCGTAAAGAGCGACAAAGAAAGCATTTTCTTTCTATAAAAAACTGTTGTGGTAGCTATCCAGCTTACTGCGCGCTTAAACGGCAACTGCGATGAAAAACAGGACTGGTTATCTGGCAAACAAAATTCTAAATTATTGCAGATATCTTAAAAGTTGCTGTTTACGGGGCTCAAGGAGCCTGTCTACACACAAAAAAAAATTTTTGTGTTTTTAAAAGAGAAATCATTGTAAACCCAGTTGCCAAGAAAATCTGTTTGTAAAACTACAAACAGATTTCAGGTAAATTCTGCAAAAAAAAAAATATATTTGTAATATATTACAAATGATATCCTTGCATTACATCTTACATTATTTAGACCTGTATGCGAGATTATTTTATTCTTCTAGAAAACGAATGTGATGAATTAATAACAGAGAAAAACTAAAAAAAATATTTCAAAATATAATCCATACATTGTATAAAAGGAAGTTCTCTCTGCATGAATGCGCTAATCTCGAATACCACTGAACAGATCTGGATGCGATTTTTACTGTTATGATCTGCATTTATCGAGGAAGGTTTGTGTGTATTAAAAATTTTCCTAGCACTTAAAGGAGCTGAGCATTAACAGTATTAGTGAATCAAGTTGGGGAAAAATAAGTTTGCCGCCAGCGCGCTCTCATGGAATACGCTGCCTAATCCTTTAGAAGTATAACAAAATCATTTACGAAAGAATTGTGTAAAATTAAATTATCTACAAAAATGTCACCCGTAGCATATATATTTTTTATAGATAAGTAGTAATAAGCGTATTTACAATTTAAATTACGCAGTAAAAACAAACATAAAATTCACTCTCTTTTCTAACCATAAAGAACTTAATATTTTGGACTTGGTTGTTTTGTTTCATTCCAAATAATTGCTTATTCCGTTTGGTTTAGGTACGTGTAAATATTAAATAGGGTAGGTAGAAAGTTAAGATTAAACTAATGTTTTTGTTCTTATAAATATTGTTGGTTATTTGTTGTGTACTTACATACGTAGGTACTGTTGATATTGAGGTGATTTTCAGAGCAAACACAAGTATATTACTCAGGAGATACAGTACTCGGCAGTGAAGAAGCTGTGCACTATCCCACAGAATTTCTTAATTCCTTGAATCCTTCTGGCATGCCACCACACAAACTGATTTTAAAAGTTNTGTGCACTATCCCACAGAATTTCTTAATTCCTTGAATCCTTCTGGCATGCCACCACACAAACTGATTTTAAAAGTTTGAGCTCCCATAATTTTATTGCGAAATATAAATCCACCGAAATTATGCAACGGGACTCGATTACAAATAAAAAGTTTAAAAAGTTATCTCATTGAAGGTACTGTTCTAACTGGCTGCGGTACTGAAGAAACTGATTTAATACCTAGAATACCAATGATTACCTCGGATTTGCCTTTTAATTTTAAAAGGGTCCAATTTCCAATAAGAGTTTGTTTTTTTATGACCATAAATAAGGCACATGGTCAAACACTTAATGTGGCTGGAGTGGATTTGATTGGAGCATGTTTTTCACACCGACAACTATACGTAGCCCTTTCACGTGTCACGTCAAACAGAAATCTTTTTGTGCTGGCGGTCAGAGGCAAAACGATTAATGTTGTATGAAAAGAAATTTTAAAAAATCACTATCATATAATATTGTTATATTAAGAACGTATGAATGTGGATAAAGCGAAGGAGGTAGGTATGTCAGGATGGTGGTAAATGGACGTCCATAATCTCTGCCTAAGTTATATATGATAGTAGTCTACTAATTTACTATCATATGATATTGTAATTGTCTTTTCACAATACATTTATTAGTGTATCGCTGTAAAAACTAAATTGTTCCTGAGCGAAGCCGGGCCGGGTCGCTAATTTATGAAAAAAAAAAAAAAAAAAAAAACACTGCCAGCACGGGGACTATACCCAGACATCTTGTATTATTAGCCCGCACCCTTAACCACAAGATCAACTTGACTTACGAACTTAACGCTTATTTTTATATTAAATATAGGCGCAAGTTCCAACAAAATATTAAGGAAGTTATTTGATTATGAAAAATACATTAATTGCATTTTAAGAATTCTGTTGTTGAGTTGAGGGATTTGGACGGCTGTTAACAACGAGGTATTGAGAGCCGATTTAAGATATTCTGTGTAGCTAGGAAAAATTAACAGTTAATGAATAATGTAGTCACATTTTATTTAAATTGTCGTTTATTGTGAATATCTGAGTTGTTTTGAAGTGTTTGCGTTATTAAAACTTGCAATACATTTATTTTTGCACGCGCAAAAAGATATACACTATTTTACGTTGTTGAGTGTCCGACATTTTGCTGAAGCTCGTGGATACGGGTCAGTAAACTAAAAATATTTATTGAGGTATATATTACAAACACGGCCCTTGTAGTTTTACAAATTAGTAGTTGTACAAGAGAAACCTTTGTACTGTTACAAGCATTTGTAAAATTACAAAAAAAAAAAAATTGTTACAGTGTATGGTGCGCAAACTG
Source organism: Clitarchus hookeri (assembly GCA_002778355.1). Lineage (NCBI taxonomy): Eukaryota > Metazoa > Arthropoda > Insecta > Phasmatodea > Phasmatidae > Clitarchus > Clitarchus hookeri. The sequence continues at coordinate 132,257 of NQII01005547.1, forward strand.
TGTCGCAGTGTGTTTGTAACACAGGTTTTTAAAACAAACTATTTCACGTTAGTAGAGCCTATTTGCACACGAAAAGAAATATTATNGTGTTTGTAACACAGGTTTTTAAAACAAACTATTTCACGTTAGTAGAGCCTATTTGCACACGAAAAGAAATATTATTTCATACTAAGGCAGAATACCACTTTTAATATATCATATGTACCCGTGATATTGCATTGTTGGTAATAATGTTTGTTTAATAGTGCAATAGCAAACAGCTTGACAAATAACCTTTGTATTACAGTTATATGGCATTGAACAATCAACCATGCTCAATGTGGCAGAAATTACGTTCGTTTGTGGAAAATAAAGTGTCCTAAAAACATCACACAGAATTGATAAACCCTTGAACAACAATAAAGTGAGGAATATGCTGAGGAAAATTCTGAAGTTATCCTGCTACCTTCATCCCAGACACAACAAACGCCACTTAGTATTAAAATTACGTGGAAGCGACACTGAAATGCACCATGTATATGTCACCTAAAAACAGACTAGAAATATTTATTTAATGTTCAGAGGTAAACATTTATATAAGTAACAAATAAAAACAAACTAGATCTGCAGTTTAAGAATGAATCTTTAAGTTAATTAATTCAATTTTGTAATAAACAAAAATGCTTGCAACTTAATTACTTGAGCTATAAATTGACGTAGCACAAAAATTAAGAATCTAGAGCCCTGTGTACTGTGCCCATGTATGACGGAAAGTAATGAACAAATAAAATACTGACTTCCACAAACACAGAAATGCCTCGAGTCCTTGGCACAAACAATATAAGCAAATGCCACAAAACTTAAAATAAAAAAAAGTTACGTAAATAATAACGCGATTACCAAAAGACTCGGCATAAACAAATAGAAAGGAAGCGATATACACAAATAAACAAACATTCTGGGTGATCGTACATGGCACAAAAGAGAGAATCAAATAATAAAAAGCATACATATATGAACAAAGGAAGACTTAGTTGTCTATAAATAAAATACTTGANAAGAGAGAATCAAATAATAAAAAGCATACATATATGAACAAAGGAAGACTTAGTTGTCTATAAATAAAATACTTGTTGTGCCTTATTTGACCTTTTGGTTAAATTTATTTTCTAAAAAAATTAAATAACCGTCTTCAACAAATAATTATTTTCATTATCATTCGAAATAAACATGAAAGAAAGAACGTAAAGATACATTAACGATTAGTCTTCGAAAATCTGAGTACATGAAACTTGGAAATAAACTAGTTTAAATCACAATATGATAATCAGGTAATTAAATTAAATGATTAAATTAAAATAGCTTCTCACCATTTTAAGGTTTTAAAATAGTGAGTCTTTCATGATACAAATTGAAAAGCCTTTTGTCACAATATAAATGAAATTAATTAATCTGGATTAAAAGTATTAAAATGCTTAAAAGGGGTACCCCGAACAGAAGGTAGTTAAAAAAAATTATTTACAAATACGATATAATTGGAAAGAGGATAGTTCTGAATGTCCGTAACATTTGTTTGTGTGCACGATAAGAAGTGATACTGTAACAAGAAATAAGTATTTCGTAATCAAAGTTCCATAGTGACTTAGCTGTCCTGATGGTTAGCACACTGCAATTGAAAGCCAGGGATGCGGAGGTAGATTCGCACACATTTCCCCGGAGACTGGGGAGTCTGAGGCAGGTGCACACAGTTCTGCCAGCAAACAGAACTCTCAGAGAAGTGCGCGTGCCCGCACATCAAGAAGCAGAAACTGGGACCCGCAGACCATAATATGTATTGAAGCCCTGGGTCCGGGAACACTCGCTAGTAGCAAGTAAATGAACCGCGAAGATTAACAACCGATGTGGAAACCTGGTGCGCGACGGAGAACAAACGAAGCAACTCTTACTCGTGACAGAGGGTAGAGACCAAACTACATGTTGGCGTAACTTGCCAAGCAAACGCCAACTAGAGCACACACCACCGAAGATAAATAAAATAACTATTAAAAACTAATTTGCTTTAACAGCAATGACTACAAACTCATCCTGTAAACTTAAGTTCAGAAGAACACAGCCATGAGAGCATGACGACCACACGCCATCTTGACTCCCTGGCTGGACAGAAATGGCATGAAGGAAAGCTCGTGCAGCAAGATTGAAACAAAAGCCAAACGAAAATGTTAGATTTTTGACGATAGATGTCGCAGGCTGTCCAGAAGAGGCGAATTACGCTCTCGCTCACACACACACACACACACGCTCACACGCTCACTCGCTCACTCACTCACTCACTCACTCACTCACTCACTCACTCACTCACTCACTNGCTCACTCTCGCACGCTCTCGCACGCTCTCGCACGCTCTCGCACGCTCTCGCACGCTCTCGCACGCTCTCGCACGCTCTCAGAGGTGGGGGAAAGTACCACGTAAACACGTGTTTTTTTTTTTTATAGCGGCAAGGATGAGCCGAGAGAAATGCTATAGCTGCAGTTGCAGGGAAGTGAGTGGAAGGGCAGCCTTAGACCGCAACAACTGATGCAATTTGCAATGCACATCCGGTCGGTAAAGAAACAAATCTCATGAAGCACCGGTCTGCAGGCGACACGGGATTAAAAACACAACTTTCAAAGCACAGAACAAAACTGAATTTCAATCAAAGTAACGAGAAACATTGAGTAGGCTGTAAAATAGTGACAAGCAATGATTAAATAAACTGAAATATGAAAATGACTTCCTATGTGTGCTTTGATAAATAATTAAATCAAAAATACCTGACATTTAGAGCTCACTGACTAATGAATTAGTTCTTAGATAGCTCATATGTAGAGTAAAAGCATTATTTACCACATTAATTAAATACAAAAGTAACAAGATAATAAAAATAATATTACTCGCAATCATTTTAATATACTTACATACTGATAATTGAGGTCTCAAAATAATTAAACACAGTAAAATAACAGTGACACAACATTGAAATAATGGTGACATTTTAAAATGGCACATCATAAACTAAATAAATTGACTTGAAATAACCAACACTTCAAAATTATCAAAATTTAAATCTTCCTTTGTAGATAGTTGTCATTTTGACATAAAATGCAAGAAGATCTGTTTCCATTACTCTTTGTATTACAACATTATTATGTGATTAAATGTAGCCCAGACGATCAAATATAAAATAATTCACATAGCACTTAGCTGAAACCATAGATCGAAAAGTCATCTCCAGGCGAGGTAGAAAACAGTGGAGATTTTCACTTGCTCCGATTGACCGAAAGAAGTCACTTGATATGAGCGAAAGCCAGGCAAGTAGATATCTGATCGAAAAGTTGAATTCGGATTTGACGGTCTGATATGAATAGTACTTACTTAAACCCTCATCTTGGAGGGTAGAGAAGAAACTGATTTAGAGTTGCACTTTGAAAATTAAAGAAAAACACTAATTCCTGAAATTACCACTACCTTTTGCAGTTTCATACACTACATGACATAAAAGAAATGAGATAAACAGCAAGAAAGTAAAGTTCCTGCCAAAACCTCTTCGAACACAGGAGCACATGGCGAACACGTCCTGTTGACTTCAAGTCAGCGCAAAGAGTGCGCGAAGAAGGTATTACCTAGGCGTAAGGATACAAAATTAATGCATTATGCCAGGTACAAAGTAACAACAATTTAGCTCATGCATCGCTCATAGACTACACTGGGGGGGGCGACGATAACACTGCACATTAGTTCAGAGCCTTGCGCTTAGTGGAGATGGCGTACTTAATGCGCGAGGCAGTGTCGCCCTTATCGCTCCTGCGCCTCTCTGCCTCAAATGCGGGAAAAAGCTCCAGGTAGGTGGAAGCACATAACATGAAACAAAATATCTTCGCACTGTGTGTACATATGGGATTTTCAGCAGTGACCCTATTATTTTATTGGTGGTAACTCTGTGGGAATATTCAATACGGGGCCCTTGAGCATTGAGTAGCCTTGAATGTATCTGACACCAAGGGCGTATCCAGGGGTACATCTTGAAAAGGGGGAGGGGGAGGTCATTAGCGACAGTGGGCAAAAATGCTAGGTTCTAGATGGAGAGGAATTTGGAGACGGTTACAGAACATTTTTGAAATGGAATTGAAAGATACTATCAACTATGTTTTTATTTTATATTTCAATACTATCGCAATCTTTATTTAGTACTTAAATATATTTAATATATATTTAGTAATAAGTTTTAACACAGANATTTTCTATTTCAATACTATCGCAATCTTTATTTAGTACTTAAATATATTTAATATATATTTAGTAATAAGTTTTAACACAGATATTAGCGATGAAATGGTCACAATTGCAGAAACAATATACTTCGATACTATCGTAATCATTCTTTCTGATTTGCAAATTTACATAAACAAGTAATTAAAATACTTAAAAAATTATATTAACAAATACATGCGTCAAAAAATAGAGTACTTGCAACTTTAAAAACTGTGAAATCTAATTTAAGGGAATGATTTAGATTTATATGAAATAATACTCTACTTAATGTTATCGTAACACGAACTAAAACACTCGCCATTTCCTCGCAGAGAGAAAACTGCTGCTGAAAATGTTCTCTGGAAACCAATTCCACTTCGCTATGCTCGTACTTTCCGACACCCCAAGACATTTCTGAACAGAATGAAACACGAGACAGATTCGCTGTGTGTATGAGATAAGCCTAACGGACTTCATGGTGACTCTCGCGATTGTTTTCTTTCTGACGACAGGGTTGGAATAGAAGGGGGTGCAGCTGCTGTCTATGTCTACATATTGTTCTTTCAGTGTCTGCCTCTCTGCACGGATTACTCAGACACCAAGAAACTACCTGCTGCTGTCTGCAAGCTATATACTTTGTCCAATAACGCCAATGATGGTACAGAAATAACATTTTCTCATATTTATAGGCGAATGCATAAAAAAATAGCTCTGAAATCCACTTGGAGAATCCAAATTCAGAACTCCTGGAAACCATTGCCCTTTCTACTGCGAAAACGATACATTCTTTCCATATCTTATTAGTTCCTAATGTTTCTGGGACCTTTGTTGAGGGGGAGGGGGGACATGCACCTGTGGCCTTCCCTTGGATCCACCCTTGTCTATATTTTGAGAAACAATGTTTTGAAGACGTTTTTAGCAATTTTGAAATGCTCTGAAATGGTGTTTCTAATGTGCACGACTTCTTGAAAAAAGTATGTCCATTAAAATACACGATATTTCATAATTCCTGTTACACAATTCAGAGAGTTGTAGAAGACATGCAGTAGTATTTTGATGAGGAACCCGTGCCTGGCAATGTACCTTTGTTGTGCCACAAGGATGACGCATGGTAGGCAAGCCAACTTGGCAACGGGTGACGTATGACGTCATCTAATTCCATGTGTCGTCTGTTTACGATCTGATGTACTGCTTCGACAGCCACTCCACTTGCCCTTCAGTCATTGGTGAGTGAGGTACAGTGCAGGATGGCCGAATAAACGTTTGTCAAGAGCACCGGCATGTTGTTAATTTGTGGTGAAGTTCAACATAATGGTAGAGCTGCACAATGCCTGTATCAGGAGCGTTTTCGGCGTCGCGCGATGCCGAAATACACTATGTTTGCTAGATTATAATAACTGCTNCCGACGTCGCGCGATGCCGAAATACACTATGTTTGCTAGATTATAATAACTGCTACAGGAAACGGGTACATTCAAATGAAATGGGGTCAACTATGGTACTGCACGGAGACACAGCACTCTCGACTTCGAAGGGACGATACTTCATCGAGTTGATGAAACCCATCGAAGAGAACTTGAGCCATAGCATATACAATGAATGTGTGTCATATCAGTGTCGGATGTGTTCTACATGGACAGCATCTACACGCTTACCACTCCCGGAAGGTACAAACAGTGGGTCCAGACGATTTGTCAAGTCTTGTACGTGGTCCCTACACCATTGTGTGGACGTGCTCGTGTTTCCTTGGCTCATTCTTTTCACCGATGAAGCGAATTTTTCCAAAGAAGCTGTTTATAACTGTCTAAACAGCCACATTTGGTTGGAAGAAAGTCCTCGTCCACACACTTCCATGGATTTCAGCGGTGGTTCGGTATCAATGTTAGATTACATTTCAATGGGCCTTACGTTCTTCTGTACCGCCTAACTGGGTGTCGCGTACTTGACATTCCTACAAAAAGTACTGGTGGCGTTCTCGGAAGATGTGCCATTGAACTGTCGTGAGCAAATGTAGTTCCAGGCTTACCAATGCACATTTTGCGTACGTCCAACATCATCTCAATCGAACATTCGGGGAAAGGAAGCTAGGTTGAGGAATTCCGATTGCTTGGCTGCAACGATCGCAAGATTTAACACCTCCCGACGTATTCGCGTAAGGCCGCTGTAGTGTCAGGGGAAGATCTGCTTGCACATGATGTGGCTGCGGCAGAGGAGATTCAGCACACGCCAGTATTATTGAGCGTGTGTATGGGAACATGCTTCGCGGATACAATGTGAGCAAAAACCACCATGATCACGTCTAGCAGCTCTTGTAGTGCACGTAGGTAAGAGCTCGTTGATCTAGGTGAGGCGGAATATTTAAATTCCTGATTCGTGTAATCCGTGTAGCGCAGAAATGTTACATTTCCGGAAACGAGTTCCTCATCAAAACTTTACTACTTGCCCTCGATGGCGCTTAGAAACTGCTTTGCTGCAGAATCCTCAGCAACAAAGTGATGGCCGCCACTTAAAGTCCAGTAGGTAGACGCAGCACGATGATAACACTGCACGCGAGTTGAGAGCCTTGCGCGTATCGGCGATGGCGCACTTGTAGCGCGTGGTAGTGTCGCCCTTATCGCTCGCGCGCTTCTCGCTCTCGAACTCAAACTGTTGTTGAACACTTTTCGTACTCGAGTGATGGAGAGGCGTAAGAAATAATTTGTCAATGTGTTCCAGCAAACCCACTGAGTAGTTGCATGCTTTAACTCGTGCAATATTTAATAAGGCTCAAAAAATATTAACCAGTGATTACTTTGTGTGAATGTCTGTATGTTGTGTGTTTGTGTGTAGGAGTGTATACGTGTAGGTATACAGGCTGCTCGGAAACTCACCCGAAATATTTCGCGAGGAGATTCCCTGTGAAAAATGAGGTACACATTTGCAATACAGCTCATCGGGTTAAGAAATTGAATTTTCCCAAAATATATTAAACGGCATCGAATTAGACAAAGATTCTTCAGATAATGTTTCGTGTTATTGAGATTTTCTATCTATAAAAACCGGTATTAAGACCTCCCACCTTCATAAAAATAATGGGGGTGGCCACNACGTGTAGGTATACAGGCTGCTCGGAAACTCACCCGAAATATTTCGCGAGGAGATTCCCTGTGAAAAATGAGGTAGACATTTGCAATACAGCTCATCGGGTTAAGAAATTGAATTTTCCCAAAATATATGAAACGGCATCGAATTAGACAAAGATTCTTCAGATAATGTTTTGTGTTATTGAGATTTTCTATCTATAAAAACCGGTATTAAGACCTCCCACCTTCATAAAAATAATGGGGGTGGCCACNGTGTTATTGAGATTTTCTATCTATAAAAACCGGTATTAAGACCTCCCACCTTCATAAAAATAATGGGGGTGGCCACACACTAATTGCATACAAATTTTTTTACCTTAGAGTTTTATGGAATGTTTGTGTTATCCTGTAGAGCAGTATGTCCTACTTAACATAAAAGGTCATCTTGTTGCAAGTGCCTAGGACCCATATTTTCCTTTTAAAATTCTCACTATGTTCAGCTGTGGTGTTACAATGCCTGACATGTAGGCAATACTACACACACGCGGAGGTAAACGCATCGCTAGCAACCGATATTGGGCCGTCTAATCTTAAGTGAACTAAAGTGGGAAATGTAACAATGTGACACAATCGTGTATTAGGCATACGAATTAACGTGCTTTGTCTCTTTCATCACGTTTAAACAGCATAAAAGTTCAAATGAGTCGGTAAGCACGAAACAAATGCATTAATTATTATGATGGTCAGTGTACCTATTGCCCTTATGCGCTGGGTCAACTGCGACTAACGTCTCATTACTAGGGGTCACGTGATATTGGTATTTCTGCTGGTACAAAGTATGTGCCAGGCCATTACATTGTAAAATCACAGCTAAACATTTTGTGGGACTTTTAAAACGAAACGGTGTGTCCTAGGCACTTGCAACAAGAGGAACTTTTTTTATTAAGTAGGACAACCACTTCAACTTCATCCCTCACCTCGATTCAGTCACCACCAAAGCTCGCAACGCCATGATCCACCTCGCCCCAGTTCTCCGCCCATCCTCGGGATGGGCGGAGATTCGTCTGAAGGTATTCTGCACATTCATTCTCCCTATCATTACACACGCCTGCCCGGCCTGGACTCATGTCACCACTCACACCTTCAGACCACCCACTCACATTTTCTTCCGTTCACTTCGCCTCATCTTTCGTCTCCCCCTCNTGTCACCACTCACACCTTCAGACCACCCACTCACATTTTCTTCCGTTCACTTCGCCTCATCTTTCGTCTCCCCCTCCCCATTCCACGCGCTCAAGTACTCACCGTCGTCCACTCTCTTAATTTATACGTCATACTCGCCAACCTCACTGATCGCTTCACTCACTCATGTGAACGCCACCTCGACAACCCACTCATCCGTCAGCTCACACACCCGATTCCACCTACCACCTTTCCTCGTCGGCCGCTGCTCTTCACGGACCATCTGAAGAGAGACGCCGTCGAGGACCAGGAGGAGCACGACCCAGGATAACGGCGGCCCCAGAGAAGGCTGACGTAGCACTGGGTCATCCACATATCAACGTTCATTTCCCCTGTATCACCAACTTGACTTCACCTCAATAAGTAACTCCCTTTCGTGCATCACCTCTACACTTCGCCCACTTACTTTTTACCNTCCCATTCCACGCGCTCAAGGACTCACCGTCGCCCACTCTCTTAATTTATACGTCATACTCGCCAACCTCACTGATCGCTTCACTCACTCATGTGAACGTCACCTCGACAACCCACTCATCCGTCAGCTCACACACCCGATTCCACCTACCACCTTTCCTCGTCGGCCGCTGCTCTTCACGGACCATCTGAAGAGAGACGCCGTCGAGGACCAGGAGGAGCACGACCCAGGATAACGGCGGCCCCAGAGAAGGCTGACGTAGCACTGGGTCATCCACATATCAACGTTCATTTCCCCTGTATCACCAACTTGACTTCACCTCAATAAGTAACTCCCTTTCGTGCATCACCTCTACACTTCGCCCACTTACTTTTTACCGCTTCACGCGTGCCGGAACGCCAAACATCCGGCACGCTCCCCTATTCAGAACAAATGATTTCATCACTCAGCAGCCCACACCATCACGCCCACACTAGTTCTGATTTGCCCGTAAGTACCCCATGGTCGGAAGGGCACTACTCTACAGATACACTGATTCCCAGGGCACAACACCATCGCACACGTAACAAAAAAAAGTGTAGAAGTACACTTTTCTTGTTTTAAATCAATAATTCTTTAACACATTTCACAATACGTGTTCATGAAAATGACAAATTAATAGTTTAAATTAGTTCAATTTGTTTGTTTAAAACGGAGACATGTACATCGAGTTCATTTGTAATTTACTGGTATTATTACAAAGATTTCTTCGTTTTGAACGTTTATGAGTAATCCTAGAATATGCAGTTGTCAACATCATTTCCTGCCATTTTTATTTTCCTGGTTGCTCGTATACGAGAGTCCCATTTCGAGTGCCCGCTACTAGAAGAGTAGCGGGTCGTATACGAAGCCATGGAAAGTGTTAAAGCATAGCAAAAGCGCACTTTGTAATGAAGGCGAGCGGTTCGTATACGAATGAAAAGTAGATCATAGGCCTCCAGGTAAGTGGAGTCGTTAAAATAACCAGGAGCCAGCAGTGTATAATGCATTGCAGCAGTTAGCGGGAGTGNAGAGTCCCATTTCGAGTGCCCGCTACTAGAAGAGTAGCGGGTCGTATACGAAGCCATGGAAAGTGTTAAAGCATAACAAAAGCGCACTTCGTAATGAAGGCGAGCGGTTCGTATACGAATGAAAAGTAGATCATAGCCTCCAGGTAAGTGGAGTCGTTAAAATAACCAGGAGCCAGCAGTGTATAATGCATTGCAGCAGTTAGCGGGAGTGNGCCTCCAGGTAAGTGGAGTCGTTAAAATAACCAGGAGCCAGCAGTGTATAATGCATTGCAGCAGTTAGCGGGAGTGATGTCGGAGGTGGAGGATGTGGCAAGTGAAGAGGTGACTTGTATGCGACAGGGAGGTGTTCACGGACCCCAGGACCGGCGACTTGCTTCGTGAGGGCGACGTCATGAGGAACTCGCGCATGGCCGCCACTCTGAGGACGGTCGCCGAAGAAGGTGCAGAGGCCCTGTACACCGGCTCGCTGGCGGCTGCGATATCCGACGACATCCGCCAGGCCGGAGGGATCATCACGACCACCNCGGCTCGCTGGCGGCTGCGATATCCGACGACATCCGCCAGGCCGGAGGGATCATCACGACCACCGATTTGGCAGGCTACAGGTAGACAACACAGTTTGAGAGTTTGGGAGGGGGATGCATGTGCATGAGGGATGGTGAGCATGAAAAGGGGATAACCATGAGCGTGAGGGGGAATGAGCATGAGATAGGGGGAATGGGCATGCGATAGGGGGAATGGGCATGCGATAGGGGGAATGGGCATGAGATAGGATGGAAAGAGCAAAATCATGAGGAAAGGGATGGTGTGACTGTGTGCTTATAATGGTATTACAGTCATGCCAACTAATTTCTGAAAATATATAACAAAATCATTTTACCTACTTTAAATTTACACACTGTGCTTTGAGTATGGCGTAAACAAAATCGAAATACTATCCACAGTTCGTCACCAAAATTACCGTAGATATTTCTAAGGTTGACTTCAAGTATTAGTTAAGTCTTGAGCGCAGTGTGTGATGATAGGAAGTGCCAGATTTCGGCAGCGCAGTACTTTTGAATAATCTGGTGCGGCAGTCTGTATGACCAGATTATAAAGCGAAGGCAGGATGTTATCCGCTCTGTCACATTTCGACTTCGACATAATGTTTATTTCAAAACACCTGGTGTCTCGGATAGTTATTGCAGTGAGGTTACCTCAACTCGCCTTTGTTAGTGTGTTAAGGTGCGCCCAGACGTGATGCTCGCATGGTGCATAAGCAGCCGGTTTGCATTTATACTCGTGTGGTAGCAGGCGCATGTGTATCGCGAGGTAGCGTAATGTGTTGATGAAAAAAGTTTTTGTTCGTTGCTAGCAACAACACACATTTTCCGCACATCAAAACACAAATTAATTGTAAGTTTCCACCCGAAAAAAAAAAACTTATTGGTGTCCGAATATGTCAAAAGTATGTGGAAGAAATATTCGTGAAACAATTTTTAGTAACCACCATTACAAATAACTTCATGAAAAACCCGCGAATTTGTTCGTCATTTGTACAAACTTCGGAATAAGTATTGATATAAGTAGCCTGAAGAAGGACGGGGGGGGG
>NQII01005547.1:152470-177470 GCA_002778355.1 Clitarchus hookeri
CACAGTACCGCACCTCTCAAGTGTTGATGTTGTGTATTTGTGAATATATACGAGACAATATATTCGTACTTCAAAATACAACAGTAATAGTCTACCTCATTACAATACCCACAACCTCCACGCACTTTATAGTCGGTGCCTGGGGGACATTAACTCTGACCATATAAGCCACCATGTCTTCAACAGTGTACCAAAACGAAATGAGTTAACTTTTTAAGCAGAAACTTTGTTTACGTATTGAGTACCTTGCTTAAAAGCAACTCATATATTGGTGAGCGTGAAAACTGCAGTAGAAGGATCGACTGGTTGTGACACGACTGCCATAGCGTCACAGGCGTTTGAAATGAAGCGTGACTGGCGAAGGTCTTTCAAACCTGTAAATGCGTACCCAGTATGCGACTTGCCACAGTCACGCACTTCATTGACTGTGTCACAGATAAATCCGGTGACAGGTAAATATATGTGGCAAAGTAGCATGCTGCGATTTATCGGCCATCTGTAGTTGTGAAAGCGTAGAACCTCGATTTCGAGTATTTTCGTTAAGGATTCATTTTCCCATTGGAGTTGCTGGAACCTGGTATCGCCCCCAAGCTGTCCAGCTTACGAGCGGACATGTTACGGAAAACACGTTCACGGTTATCTCAGCACTTATGAAGTCAACCTTTAAAGAATGTCACTGCACCTGTGTGTATTTAAACGGCTAAATTGACTGGCATGCGTCCAGTAAAGTTAAAGACGGGGATAAAGTAGTTCCACGTCTTAACGTTAATTTAAAAGTTTTGGGTAAACATTTATAAAATATAAAATTATTTATTTTTCATTTTGTATTTTTAATGCAGCTAAGTGCATTAATATGCTTATTTGTAAAATCATTATTTTTTTATTTTTTTTATTTTACATTTATCTTGTCCGATGCATGATTTAAGTGATCAGGCCAGTGGCAGTATTAATTTTACATATGGTGGACGGATACACCATGTGCATTCAAGCAGATCTTAAGCAAGACTTTCAAAAGTGATCAGTATACAGTAAACAGCCTTTACCCATATTGAAGAGCAGTTTACATCGACGACTATCGGAATAAAGTGTGTCGAACTAATGGTTAGCACGCAGTTCACGAAACTGAGTTCTTTGAAATTCAGTGCACTTTATTAGCCCTGGTTTCAATTAAAGTTTGGAATACGGCACTATTCACTTCATATAAACGTGTGTACGCTGTAACGCCAAACATAAACGTCCATATTACTGCCCACGTGATGTTGGTAGTTCCGTTTCTGATTCGTGAGCAAGCATTGCTAGCACACGCACAAGACGAACAAATTAGTATTGCCTCTTCTTCTGTCTGCCTTCGAAATTGCGCATCGCGCAAGCATGCTTTCACTAGAGGGGTGTAGCCGGAGGAGAGGTGTGAGAGTTGCATAAAACCCCCTCCCCCTCTCCTCCCCGGACCATTTCACCACCTTATTGGTGAAGAAATTAATTTCGTTGTTACTAAAGTATTGAAAATACTTTAACTGTTATAAATTAACTGTGTATATTTTATTATACTCTGATGTAATGTTTATTTTTATATATGTCCTCATTAACACGTGAGTCAGCACCGGCAATGCCGGTCCAAACTCCCTCCCTTCAGACCCTTAGAAAAATTTCTGGCTTCGCCGCCAATGTTTCATTGTGTCGTCACCATATGCAATCTCTAGATTTTGCCTCGGTAATGTGGGAACGCCAGATATTGGGAACTTGGAGAGAATTTCCTTGCGGGCTACCTTCTGTGTAAAACTCCGTAGTTATGTTGATGCAATGTTGGCTTGTGATTGTGAGCAATCAACGGCGTTGTTCAGGGCGATTGCCCTCGCGCTACACGAGGGGCGAGTCATTATCTAGGTGTCTGGCGGATCGGCTGCACTGCAGTTCATTAAAATTGCTCGCCAGCGCGGTAATGGTCGGTCGCTAGATTGCAGTGGCCAGGCTGTAATGCATTATGCAATTATCATTAAGGTTTACTGTGTCCATTACACTCTGCGAGCAACAAATCTGTAAATACTCCCTACCAGCATTTGATATGATTCATGGCTGAAAACCATGTTTTATTCTAGCGCGAATTACGCTGGCATTTCTCCTGCCGACGTTTAATCACTATACAGCAGAAAAATGTTCTGTGAAAAATGGCAATGATGTAAATCATTTCTATCGAATCAGCGTTCAGGTTCACTGCTAGTGCGGGCTCTGAGGATAACCCTAGAAGCTATTATAACTATTTATAATTTATTACTTAAAAAAATTAGCCATGAACGTTTTTTATTTTAAGTCTACTTTAAGCTGCAGAAGGGTAAAAATTATTTTTCTGTGTATCTCGCCTGAGATTGTATNGTTTTTTATTTTAAGTCTACTTTAAGCTGCAGAAGGGTAAAAATTATTTTTCTGTGTATCTCGCCTGAGATTGTATATAGAACCAGGTCCGCCCAAACGTTGGAATGTCTTGCACATCTGAGTGATCTCTGGCAAAGCAGAGGCATTCCAAATGCTTGATATCTGCACGCTGTGCAGGAATAATGGGCTGAAGGACAACTCAGTGGGACGCCATCAGGTCTGTAACTGCTTACTCGGTAAATAGGCGAACTCCTGCTCATGCAACTGTACTAAACTTATTCATCATTATTTCGTATGATCATCTTGGGGGAGAAAGGCGTCATTTTTGCATATCTTAGACAGGGATACAACTAGCGGAGAAATGAGACAAAGCATTAGCAATTATTAAATAGCTCTCAGAGGGCACGTGCACACATTTTATGCGACAAAGATATGGATCCGGAAGCACAGTAGAAACTACTAGACTTCATACCACCAGAATTTACACAGCCAGAACACCTACTACTGAACTGAGTTAACTACAAAAGACAACAATATTTAAGAGGTAACATTAAAATCACACAATCACAGACGAAATGACAAATGTGATTTCGCGAAGATTGAAACATCTCATGTTTTGGGGGTGACAACAAATAACGATGCGTTAGTTTTTTCATCGAGTTTGTTCGTTTCCGATGAACCCCCACTCCTCCCTCCCCTTAAAGGTTTTCTTAATTGTATTATTTTTATTATTAAAGGCCCCTGACTACCTGAATTGATTTTGCACGTATGGTGCACGAAGTATGTGCCCACAAAAGGAATTACACCATAAAATTTATTTATAAAAAATTTGTGAGCACTCTGAGAAAAACTACATACTCGTTCGCCTTAGAAGAAAACATGCAGATAATTATGTATACATAAATATAAAAATACGAAATTATTTTTAATTAATTTTATACATAATTATGTTAAAGTATACAAGTATGTAAATATTTTTTTTTTTAAATGAATTTTATTTTTAATTATGTATATATAAATATGGGAATATAAAATTATTCTACATTTTTATATTTATAAATACATAAACCTACAAGTATATTTAAATAACCTTTTGTTTTGTTAGGTCAAGGTCACAGATGTGAGGTCAATGTGAATATCATCCAGAGCTTACATGTTAGTCGGAGTCATAAGTGCAACCTAGTTTTTGAAAATGTAAACAAATGATAAACTAAAAAACTAATATGGTTGGTGCAGTGCATTTGTCAGAATTACCAAACGTGAGTGGGTTGAGGAGGCAAATGTTAATACAATGTGATTGATTGGAGGGGGTCTGTCGTCTGCTGGACATGGTGCTGTTGAGGACCTCCAGATATGTAAGATTTTAAAAATAATTTTAAAATTAATTTCTGATATTTTTAATTTTTTTTTTAATTCTTAAGAAATTTTAAGGATTTTGACCAATTTTTGTTTTCAAGGTTAATGGTCACTGGGATCAAAGTCAAAGATCAGTCACTTTGATCAAATATGGCGGTAGATGTCAGTTATGCAATATGCCCGCTGACTTTTATGGATTTATTCAATGTTAACATTTTTTCTCGATTTTTGGTATTCAAGGTCATCCAGGGTTATGGTTATAGGGCCAAGGTCATAGGTCAAGGTCATCTGGGTCCAACATCGCGGATGGGTGGCATCATAACAAACATGGTGGCTGGTCGGTACCAGTCCCTCGTCCCCACTAAGCTCGAACATTTAAGATTTGAATTTTATAATTTTTGAAAAATAATTGTTTTAATATGTAGGGGTTTTTTTTTTTTTTTTAGATTTTGTGGATTTAAGGTTACGGGGTCAAGGTCAATGGTCAATATCACCGACATTCAATATGGCGGACAAGATGGCTGACAGAACCAAGATGGCTGATGGTTGGGTCTGACTCCAGACTCTGAACCTCTTGTATCGATTTGACTTTCCTTATGCCTAAAAAACTAATATGGCCAGCACTTTTCTGCCCTCGAAAACGATTCCCCAAATCCATCTGATGGATCGAAAATGGCCTTTGGTGATCCTTTGCAGCTGGAGGATCGTTTTTGCAGCTGGGGAATCGGTGCTTTTTTGAAGGAAAAACAGTACTTTTGAAGGAAAAAGGATAATTTTGAGGGGAAAAGGGGAAATTTTAATGAAAAAGGACAATTTTGAGGAAAAATAGTCGATTTTAAGTGAAAAAGAAAAATGTTTAGGAAAAAATGGCCACCAGAGGACCGGAATGACAGAGTATGAACACATCCGATCACAGATCACGTTGCCTCAGACTTCTCTTTATATTACTACTGTGACATGTGCAGGAATGCATTCAGATGCGATATTGGGATTTAGAGCATATTATAAGCACTTTATAGTCGGTGCCTGGGGGACATTAACTCTGACCATATAAGCCACCATGTCTTCAACAGTGTACCAAAACGAAATGAGTTAACTTTTTAAGCAGAAACTTTGTTTACGTATTGAGTACCTTGCTTAAAAGCAACTCATCNCCAAAACGAAATGAGTTAACTTTTTAAGCAGAAACTTTGTTTACGTATTGAGTACCTTGCTTAAAAGCAACTCATCTATTGGTGAGCGTGAAAACTGCAGTAGAAGGATTGATTGGTTGTGACACGACTGCCATAGCGTCACAGGCGTTTGAAATGAAGCGTGACTGGCGAAGGTCTTTCAAACCTGTAAATGCGTACCCAGTATGCGACTTGCCACAGTCACGCACTTCATTGACTGTGTCACAGATAAATCCGGTGACAGGTAAATATATGTGGCAAAGTAGCATGCTGCGATTTATCGGCCATCTGTAGTTGTGAAAGCGTAGAACCTCGATTTCGAGTATTTTCGTTAAGGATTCATTTTCCCATTGGAGTTGCGGGAACCTGGTATCGCCCCCAAGCTGTCCAGCTTACGAGCGGACATGTTACGGAAAACACGTTCACGGTTATCTCAGCACTTATGAAGTCAACCTTTAAAGAATGTCACTGCACCTGTGTGTATTTAAACGGCTAAATTGACTGGCATGCGTCCAGTAAAGTTAAAGACGGGGATAAAATAGTTCCACGTCTTAACGTTAATTTAAAAGTTTTGGGTAAACATTTATAAAATATAAAATTATTTATTTTTCATTTTGTATTTTTAATGCAGCTAAGTGCATTAATATGCTTATTTGTAAAATCATTATTTTTTTATTTTTTTTATTTTACATTTATCTTGTCCGATGCATGATTTAAGTGATCAGGCCAGTGGCAGTATTAATTTTACATATGGTGGACGGATACACCATGTGCATTCAAGCAGATCTTTCAAAAGTGATCAGTATACAGTAAACAGCCTTTACCCATATTGAAGAGCAGTTTACATCGACGACTATCGGAATAAAGTGTGTCGAACTAATGGTTAGCACGCAGTTCACGAAACTGAGTTCTTTGAAATTCAGTGCACTTTATTAGCCCTGGTTTCAATTAAAGTTTGGAATACGGCACTATTCACTTCATATAAACGTGTGTACGCTGTAACGCCAAACATAAACGTCCATATTACTGTCCACGTGATGTTGGTAGTTCCGTTTCTGATTCGTGAGCAAGCATTGCTAGCACACGCACAAGACGAACAAATTAGTATTGCCTCTTCTTCTGTCTGCCTTCGAAATTGCGCATCGCGCAAACATGCTTTCACTAGAGGGGTGTAGCCGGAGGAGAGGTGTGAGAGTTGCATAAAACCCCCTCCCCCTCTCCTCCCCGGACCATTTCACCACCTTATTGGTGAAGAAATTAATTTCGTTGTTACTAAAGTATTGAAAATACTTTAACTGTTATAAATTAACTGTGTATATTTTATTATACTCTGATGTAATGTTTATTTTTATATATGTCCTCATTAACACGTGAGTCAGCACCGGCAATGCCGGTCCAAACTCCCTCCCTTCAGACCCTTAGAAAAATTTCTGGCTTCGCCGCCAATGTTTCATTGTGTCGTCACCATATGCAATCTCTAGATTTTGCCTCGGTAATGTGGGAACGCCAGATATTGGGAACTTGGAGAGAATTTCCTTGCGGGCTACCTTCTGTGTAAAACTCCGTAGTTATGTTGATGCAATGTTGGCTTGTGATTGTGAGCAATCAACGGCGTTGTTCAGGGCGATTGCCCTCGCGCTACACGAGGGGCGAGTCATTATCTAGGTGTCTGGCGGATCGGCTGCACTGCAGTTCATTAAAATTGCTCGCCAGCGCGGTAATGGTCGGTCGCTAGATTGCAGTGGCCAGGCTGTAATGCATTATGCAATTATCATTAAGGTTTACTGTGTCCATTACACTCTGCAAGCAACAAATCTGTAAATACTCCCTACCAGCATTTGATATGATTCATGGCTGAAAACCATGTTTTATTCTAGCGCGAATTACGCTGGCATTTCTCCTGCCGACGTTTAATCACTATACAGCAGAAACATTTTCTGTGAAAAATGGCAATGATGTAAATCATTTCTATCGAATCAGCGTTCAGGTTCACTGCTAGTGCGGGCTCTGAGGATAACCCTAGAAGCTATTATAACTATTTATAATTTATTACTTAAAAAAATTAGCCATGAACGTTTTTTATTTTAAGTCTACTTTAAGCTGCAGAAGGGTAAAAATTATTTTTCTGTGTATCTCGCCTGAGATTGTATATCCAGGTCCGCCCAAACGTTGGAAAGTCTTGCACATCTGAGTGATCTCTGGCAAAGCAGAGGCATTCCAAATGCTTGATATCTGCACGCTGTGCAGGAATAATGGGCTGAAGGACAACTCAGTGGGACGCCATCAGGTCTGTAACTGCTTACTCGGTAAATAGGCGAACTCCTGCTCATGCAACTGTACTAAACTTATTCATCATTATTTCGTATGATCATCTTGGGGGAGAAAGGCGTCATTTTTGCATATCTTAGACAGGGATACAACTAGCGGAGAAATGAGACAAAGCATTAGCAATTATTAAATAGCTCTCAGAGGGCACGTGCACACATTTTATGCGACAAAGATATGGATCCGGAAGCACAGTAGAAACTACTAGACTTCATACCACCAGAATTTACACAGCCAGAACACCTACTACTGAACTGAGTTAACTACAAAAGACAACAATATTTAAGAGGTAACATTAAAATCACACAATCACAGACGAAATGACAAATGTGATTTCGCGAAGATTGAAACATCTCATGTTTTGGGGGTGACAACAAATAACGATGCGTTAGTTTTTTCATCGAGTTTGTTCGTTTCCGATGAACCCCCACTCCTCCCTCCCCTTAAAGGTTTTCTTAATTGTATTATTTTTATTATTAAAGGCCCCTGACTACCTGAATTGATTTTGCACGTATGGTGCACGAAGTATGTGCCCACAAAAGGAATTACACCATAAAATTTATTTATAAAAAATTTGTGAGCACTCTGAGAAAAACTACATACTCGTTCGCCTTAGAAGAAAACATGCAGATAATTATGTATACATAAATATAAAAATACGAAATTATTTTTAATTAATTTTATACATAATTATGTTAAAGTATACAAGTATGTAAATATTTTTTTTTTTAAATGAATTTTATTTTTAATTATGTATATATAAATATGGGAATATAAAATTATTCTACATTTTTATATTTATAAATACATAAACCTACAAGTATATTTAAATAACCTTTTGTTTTGTTAGGTCAAGGTCACAGATGTGAGGTCAATGTGAATATCATCCAGAGCTTACATGTTAGTCGGAGTCATAAGTGCAACCTAGTTTTTGAAAATGTAAACAAATGATAAACTAAAAAACTAATATGGTTGGTGCAGTGCATTTGTCAGAATTACCAAACGTGAGTGGGTTGAGGAGGCAAATGTTAATACAATGTGATTGATTGGAGGGGTCTGTCGTCTGCTGGACATGGTACTGTGGAGGACCTCCAGATATGTAAGATTTTAAAAATAATTTTAAAATTAATTTCTGATATTTTTAATTTTTTTTTTTTAATTCTTAAGAAATTTTAAGGATTTTGACCAATTTTTGTTTTCAAGGTTAATGGTCACTGGGATCAAAGTCAAAGATCAGTCACTTTGATCAAATATGGCGGTAGATGTCAGTTATGCAATATGCCCGCTAACTTTTATGGATTTATTCAATGTTAACATTTTTTCTCGATTTTTGGTATTCAAGGTCATCCAGGGTCATGGTTATAGGGCCAAGGTCATCGGTCAAGGTCATCTGGGTCCAACATCGCGGATGGGTGGCATCATAACAAACATGGTGGCTGGTCGGTACCAGTCCCTCGTCCCCACTAAGCTCGAACATTTAAGATTTGAATTTTATAATTTTTGAAAAATAATTGTTTTAATATGTAGGGGTTTTTTTTTTTTTTTTAGATTTTGTGGATTTAAGGTTACGGGGTCAAGGTCAATGGTCAATATCACCGACATTCAATATAACGGACAAGATGGCTGACAGAACCAAGATGGCTGATGGTTGGGTCTGACTCCAGACTCTGAACCTCTTGTATCGATTTGACTTTCCTTATGCCTAAAAAACTAATATGGCCAGCACTTTTCTGCCCTCGAAAACGATTCCCCAAATCCATCTGATGGATCGAAAATGGCCTTTGGTGATCCTTTGCAGCTGGAGGATCGTTTTTGCAGCTGGGGAATCGGTGCTTTTTTGAAGGAAAAACAGTACTTTTGAAGGAAAAAGGATAATTTTGAGGGGAAAAGGGGAAATTTTAATGAAAAAGGACCNTGAAGGAAAAACAGTACTTTTGAAGGAAAAAGGATAATTTTGAGGGGAAAAGGGGAAATTTTAATGAAAAAGGACCATTTTGAGGAAAAATAGTCGATTTTAAGTGAAAAAGAAAAATGTTTAGGAAAAAATGGCCACCAGGGGACCGGAATGACAGAGTATGAACACATCCGATCACAGATCACTTTGCCTCAGGCTTCTCTTTATATTACTACTGTGACATGTGCAGGAATGCATTCAGATGCGATATTGGGATTTAGAGCATATTATATNCTTCTCTTTATATTACTACTGTGACATGTGCAGGAATGCATTCAGATGCGATATTGGGATTTAGAGCATATTATATGAGTAAATCACTGCTGGTACACAGGTATGGCCGCAGTGACACGAACAGGGATGTAACAAGTACAGCTTTTGTATTTCCAACAGAACCTTGGAACGTCTGATATCGGGAACCATCGCACATAAAACTTACGTTCATGTGGACTTTACGTTTTGTTTGAGGTGCACTGTCCACGCCCTTGTTACTTCCCACATAAATAGATAAATCCTGTGTAATATATACATGTAGAGGTTGTACAGTATGGCTCCCAAAATATTTGTGGAGGTGATTCTTTATACAAAAGTGATGTAGAAAATACAGTGCGACTTAACGCCTTACTCAGATTGTGGGAGGGATATCGACCTTTGGAAATCGAGTCTACATATTTTTGCAAAATATGATAACATGTGTGAAATTAAATTACATTCCGCAGAATAGTGGTTTATGTTATCGAGATTCTCAATCTATGAAGTAACTTTTGTTATACACTGGAGAGCCAAAAAAAACCTATAGACCTGCCATACTTTTATTCTCCATGTCTTGGTTAGTCTCATTGCGCTACCGGTCGGCAGCGCCTATATAAGACAACACGAGAATGGCAAAGTTGCTAGATCGGTTACTGCTGCTACAATGGCAGGTTATCAAGATTTAAGTGAGTTTGAACGTAGTGTTATAGTCGGCGCACGAGAGATGGGACATAGCATCTCCGAGGTAGCGATACAATTTGGATTTTCGCGTACGACCATTTCACGAGTGTACCGTGAATATCGGGAATATGGTAAAACATCATATTTTCGACATCGCTGCGGCCGGAAAAAGATCGTGAACGAACGGGACAAACTACGACTGACGAGAATCATTAAACGTAACAGACGTGCAACCCTTTCTCAAATTGGCGCAGATTTAAATGCTGGGGCATCAACAAGTGCCAGCGTGCGAACTATTCAACGGACCATCAGTGATATGAGCTTTCGGAGCCGAAGGCCCACTCGTGTACCATTGTTGGCTGCATGACACAAAGCTTTACGCCTCACCTGGGCTCGCCAACACCGCCATTGGACTGTTGATTACTGGAAACACATTGCCTGTTCTGACGAGTCTCGTTTCCAATTGTATCGGGCGGATGGACGTGTACGGGTATGGAGACATCCTCATGGATCCATGGACCCTACATGTAAACAGGGGACTGTTCAAGCTGGTGGAGTCTCTGTCATGGGGCGTGTGCAGTTGGCGTGAAATGGGACCCCTTATACGTCTAGATACGACTCTGACAGATGACAGATACGTAAGCATCCTGTCCGATCACCTGCACCCATTCATGTTCATTGTGCATTCCGACGGAGGTGGACAATTCCAGCAAGACAATGTGACACCCCACACGTCGAGAGTTGCTACCGAGTGGCTCCAGGAACACTCTTGTGACTTTAGACACTTCCATTGGCCACATAAATCACCAGACATGAACATTATTGAGCATATCTGGGATGCCTTGCAACGTGCTGTTCAGAAGAGATCTCCACCGTCTCGCACTCCTATGGATTTGTGGACTGCCCTGCAGTATGCATGGTGTGAATTGCCTTCTGCATACATTCAGACATTAGTCGTGTCCATGCCACGTCGTCTTGCGGCACTTCTGCGTGCTCGCGGGGGCCCTACACGATATTAGGCAGGTGTACCAGTTTATTTGGCTCTTCAGTGTACTTACTACCGTAAGGGAAATAACAGAGATGGTCGCACCTCTATTGCATATACACTTTATACAGTCAAGTCTTAAAGAAATGAGATGACTGTTTATTGAGCAGTGGAACTTAATTAACAGAAATTATGTTTTGAACTACCCAGGATCCACCATTTTCTTTTAAAACAAACACTGGTGTTTCAATTGCAGCGATACAATGCCTGACAAGAATGCAAGTTCATGTATATGGACGTAAGAACTAATGGTTGTCCGACAATTCCCGAAAATAACTAATATAATGTACCATGGTAGAATTTGTGTGCTGAGTTTGTGTTTTGCTGAAGTGGAGTAGTATGTAGAGGTTTACGTACGTGGAAGAAATTCGCCGACATGCATTTGACGAGAACTGCAGTTTGTCATTATGATGTATTCATTGAATACAAACAATACGAAACTCAATAATACATGAGAGGAACCGCCACGCCACTGTGTACTTGCCACTCCGTAGCCATGACGTGTGCCCGCAGGCCGAGGTGGAGGGACGTGTTGACGACGCAGCTGACGGTGCCGCGCCTCGGCGTGCTCACGCTGCACACGGCTCCGGCGCCCAGCTCGGGCCCGGTGCTCGCGCACATCCTCAACGTCGTCGAGGCCTTCAACATGACGGCCGCGGACGACGTCGGCATCCGCGCCCAGGTCGTCTTCCTGCACCGCCTCCTCGAGACCTTCAAGCACGCCTTCGCCAAGAGGCCGTGGCTCGCCGACCCGGACTTCGTTAACGTCGACAAGGTACTCACTGTCTCTCTACGGCATCTTCACACTTTCCCAATCAGACCTTTGAACAATCACTCTATGTATGACTTTAAGATTTCATATTAGGAAATGTTTGTGGTAACTAAACTGAAGTCATATATAAACACTGAACAGGACTTTAAGAGAATTATTCCAAGTTACAATAGACATAAGTTATTGGCGAGTGATTTCTTAATAGTTCTTAAACCAATAAATTACAATATATGACTATCCTGAACAGTATCGTTGTCGTAGACTACTATGTTGTGACGGGCTGCGACGAGCTGCATTTCAAGGGCTGTTCTTCTCGGCGCGGGTCCACAGACAGACCCCGTTGAGTTGAGAGATTTGAGCGGCTCTTAACAACGAGGTCTTGAGAGTCGATGAGGGTGACATGATGTGAGAATGGAGCAGCGCCGGAATGCAAGGGCGGGGGGAACTGGAGATCCCCGAGAAAACCCGCCGACCAGCGGCATCTTCCAGCACGATTCCCACTTACGAAAATCCAGGAGTGACCCGGCCGGGGATTGAACCCAGTTCGCCTTGGGCTCGTTAAAGTTGCTGCCGAGCGTTATATAATTTCTGATGGCGTAATTGTCATGAATACCGCGCCGCCGAAAGGGGAAATCCGCTATTGACTTCACTATTATGTTTTACAAACTTATTATTGTTGCAACGTGTGTGTTTTGGATTTTTCACCTGGCAGTGGCGTGTGGTGAAACTTTTGTGTGGGTAAGCTGCAGGAGAGAGTCGTTACATAACAATACACACATACGCGCGCGCACACATTTATATAGTTTCATCTATTAAAAAAAAATTAACTGTACGGATAAGAACATAATATAATACAGGACACTAAAAAAAACATAATAGCTTAGGTGCGCAATATCCGTCATATAATATGCAAAAATAAATTTATCAGTTGTTCATACACAATATCTCAACAAGAAAAGACATATATAACACTTGTACAAATACTAAAACTTGAAAAGTTCAATTTTACGAATACTACTAATATGTAAAATTATCAATTTCTTATAGGTTACACACGAAGCAAACAGGACACACAACATGGATATTGTATTTAATGAATAGTTTGTGTAACTGTAAATCAACAGCACTTACGTATAGGTAAGCTCAATTCTTCTCTCTTTCTTTGAAAACTCGTCTATTATACAGTCATAAAAGTTTTGTTCACTCTGCATGTCGCACAGCAAATGTTTTTCAATGGACAATAACGCCAATTTTGAAGTTTTTCTTGTTGTGTACTGCGGCTGTACGCCTTCATTCTCTTAGGTGCTGGAAAACTTATTTCTGTGGAGGCAGTAGTAGAGGGAATAGTAAGTGTCAGTTTGCACAACTTAACCACTTCTGAATGTGCTATATCTAAGCTGTTAGAAAGGATGAGAAATAAAACTTCGCTTACATTTTCGTCTGAAAATTCTTGGGATATATAAACTGCAACAAGTTGTGCTCGAGGTGCAACAACATCAAAAAAATTGCCATACAGATTTAAGACGGATTGCAAACTAGTTTCGGGAAAACGTTCTTGATGTTTTTTTAAAGTTGCTTGGGTCTAGAAGCTCTAGAAACTGCAGAGATTCTAAACTGGGAAATCTGTCGTACATTTGCTGAATAACTGTCAAGAATTTCATAACACAGACGCCTACAAAATGTTTTAAGATCACGGCCATCGCACTGTACTTACAAAATTTCCTGTTCAACTCTTGTGCTTAAGCTTCTGGTTCGGCATTTGCTTGCTCCCAAAAAGCTTGAAAACGGTTTCGATTTGTTTGCAGTATATTAAAGAACTCCTTTACTTTCGCAGTGCAGTACCCGATGCCATGTAGCTTAGTTTGAAGAATACTGTACAAAACATCTGTATGAGGGAGAATGTCTGCAAAAACCTTCAAAATAAAATAGAAATTGAAGTCGTTCAATGAAGCTAGAAAACCTTTTGCACTTATGACAGATTTCTGGTCCCAGTTTTTTCAGGGTCATTGATTTTCTCCAACAGGCACATAAGATCGTCTCGGTATTCATGTACTGAGCCAACTAAACGAGACTTAAAATTCCAGCGCGTAGCTGAAACTCGTTGCAATCTCTTATTTACCACATCATCCGAAGCCTTAGTTCGTTTTGTGGATTTCGCAAAAAAAGAAATGCCGCCAATCCACTCAATGTGCTGGGAAAAAAATTCTGCATTCTGTTATTGAGCATGAAGATTGCGACAACACCAAATTGAACCTGTGAGCCATGCAATGAACCAAAATTGCCTGGGGACACGTTTGTCTCACTTTCGCTTGTAGGCCATTCAAATGACCGGTCATAACAGCAGCACCATCATAGCTTTGAGCTACCAGTTTTTTTCTCGCAACTGTAATCGGCCACTAATTTGCCGACAACGTTGTAAATGGCCTCAGCAGAGAGATTTTAAGAAACCTCAAAAAAAATCTTTAAACCTTTCTTGAACTTTACCATCCTCCGCGGTTGCCGGTGTGGATCCTTGTTGGCAGGGCGGTCTACCCCGCCACGGTAGACCGAGCTCAGTTTCCGGCGGGAACTCAATTTCCGGCGGGGTCGCTCTCGGCTTCTTGCAGGGGATTTACTCTGAAGTACTCCCGTTCCCATCGCTTCTCCAACTACACCTCTCTTCCTCCCCGCTTGTATAAGTAGCGTGGCTTACAAGTGAGCACTGAAACCGGTCGTACAGCATATCGAACTCACTAAAACACTACTACATACGCCACTAGAATTTTCAGAAAAATAACTTATGTTGAATACGAAAGAACAACAAATATATTTTGTAACACTGGAAAATACGTTGCTAGAATTGACTAATTGACAAGTTTTTAAAATCCAATAATCAAAAATATATTTGTAATTAAAATTTAAGCTCATGTTTATTCTGGATACTGCAGAAAGCACATTTGTCAAGTAAAATTTTAAGTAAGACAATTATAATAATAACTGTGGCTTTGTGTTGAAAAACTATTGTTTCTAATGTTGACAAAAATTTTTAATTATTGCTTTCATGTACATCAATTTCAGTGATAATTTCGTGGTTTAAATGTGTGCTAAAATTATTTTAATAAAAATGTTTCTGAACATTGTTACTAATATTTATTACATACAACCAGAGGAATAATTATAATAGTCTTGCTTAATTACTTTTTTTTTTTTTTTTGGCAAAATGTGCTTTTTGGAGTATTCATATTTGAAATTACCTTAATTAATGTTAATTACAAATATATTCAAATTAATTGAATGTTTTAAACAGTTGTATAAGTAAATTCTACCAATTTGTTCTACAGTGTTACAAAACATACACATTCTTCTTTCACATTCAACTTAAATCGCACTTTTCGGACAATTTTGGTATCATTCACGGTTTCTTAAAACTCTTTGTATCAAACCTTTGAAAAAATCGCTCTATGTATTGTGTGTCTGGTTGTTTCTTAAGTATGTCGTATGTCATGTATCACAAGCGTTTTATAATCCGTCAGAATAAAAATATCTTATTTTTCGTTAATTCGAATTTTAAATTATGTTTTATTTATAATTATAATATTTCATATATCATTAATATGAATTTAAAAAAAACAGGGGAAATGCGTGTTAGAAATGCCTAATAATAAGTAGTTCTTATGGAAAGTGTTATGAACGTGAGTGCGCACGAATGCGGTGCGCTGTCCCTTTGGTATAAATTTCCAGACTTGGGTAAGCATTGTTTGTACGGGGCGGAGGAATAACTCGAAAGTAGAACTTAAGTAGGGCTTCAGAAACGTTTGAAATATCCGTGAATGTACTATAGCGTGTGCAATTCTTGGCGAATTCTGCACGTGGTACATTCGGGCGCAGTACTCCATTGAAACCCACTCTCTCCGTCTACTTTGATGTACTCTGAGAATCTGTTTATTTGGCCTTGTGACCTCTGTGACAGAACGACTTACTCGCTGGTCTCTCATAACGACGGCCCGAGTATGATCACCTCTATCACTTCTCTCGGGTATTTGCATGTGAGAAACGTGCCGATGTCAAGCTGGTTTACTTTTATTGCAGCATTTTCCGTCGTTTCTCCCATTCCGTCTCATTTCACCCCACGAGCGCTAAAAACCTAGTTGCTTAACACCCGAGTAAGTTTTGTTTTTAACCCCCGAGTCGTCAAATGATACTGTAACTATACCAGCGATAACAGACTCCGTGATTCGTGCTGGGTACCTAATAAATAAAAATAACAGAAAAAATTATAGACTCAACACTTTAAAAATACTTTATTTTCTGCAACACGTGTTATTGTAGCCGCAAAAATTAAATATCTTTAAATATGAACGACTGCAAAGTAGGTTTACTACAAACAAAATTTTTGTTTGGTCTATATAATATTGGCAATTATAACCTAGCGTTGTGGTTACAACAGGTCACCAGTATCCTTTGTGGTAAATGTTAAACCATTATATCGATCTAACGAATTTGATATTTAGTAGCATATAATTTAGAAATCTTCGTTAGGTACTAAAAACTCTAATAAACAAAATAACAGTTTTAATATCACGTTACCATTTTCTTTGTCAACAGCGACATTTCTTAGCTGTAAGCAAAACAAGCTAAATTGATTATTTTTCTTTGCTGCGAAGAAAATTAACATTATCACCAAAAAAAATCTATGAACAAAAAATTTTGTAAACAAACCTGTGTTTCGTTGACCATGCTTTTGAATTAAAGTAATAATTTTTTTTAGTGTAAAAAAAACGGCGCCAAATGAATACTTTTCTGTGCTATACAAAAAGCTTTGAAAGTACTTTTTACAGTGTCTCTTTCCAGATTTAGTTATTCGAAAATTTATAGCCTGTACTTTGTAAGTAGATCGTCATAAAATATATTCGGTACTTGGGACGAGCCCACATACTCTCAGGGATGGCGGTCGGGCTAATATTTTCTGTAATTTCTTTATCATTGATGTCAGAGCGAGAAGCAAATCTGAGCTTGACATAACTGTGCGATGTCGTGCCGCTGGTTTGTTACAAAGTTCTTTTACGCTTTTAAAATCGAAACAGTTAAAACTGCTTCAGATCGACGAATTCTACTGCAGATATGTCGCAACTTCTCCGCTTGAATCAGTAAAATTCTTCTGATCGATTTATTTGCTGGTATTCACTGATTATCCAGCCATTTGTTCAGATTCCTACTAATGTGAACTAGCCCTAGCAGTATAACCTCAGTGCAATCCGCTGATACGCCAGTAGATAATATATCACAGGAAAATATATCTAGATATCATTATTAGATCATTCTAGTGGTTGAAATCCCTGGTTTAGATTGTGACGCGTCTAAATAAACGGCGGTTCAGTGTGTTACGATCTAATAATAATGCAGTATGTCAATGTGAGAGTATGCTGGAGGCTGGGGGAGTATCTCAAATAATGACTCATGATTCGGTAGAGCACAACAGTATAAGATGAGTTTTATTAACATTAAAATTATACAGTTGCTATTTAAATTACTATTGATCGGGGGAGCTTTAAATTGAATACCAAGATGATTATTTAATTGCATTTTGATTCACGCCATTTTAATTAGACCTAACTGGAAAGTCATTACCTTGTTGCAGCCGGAGGCTGATTTTGCGAGACGGTTAACGCCGGTAGAACACACCCATCTTCCTGGTCTGCTTCGCTGGTCGGGCCGCCCAAAGGACTAAAGACGAAAGACGCTGGTCCGGGTGTTATGACGGCCTATATTACTCGCGTGGTTCTGCGGCCCCGCTCAGTGACCGGTGGAGGGGATATCTGCAACTGTCTTCTTTCGCAAGGATCGACGACCAAATGGTGGCGTTGCAATCCCGCTCGTTTACCGGTTTAATGTTTGAAGGTGTGATCAGGCAAGCCGTTCAACTAAGGCCTGATCACACCATAACATACGATAATGAAATTCCTTAAAAGAATGTTGCTGATTTTCGTTTCGTTAGGTCTCCTCGACCAATCAATAAACACGTAATAAATTTAAAATTCGCGTGTTTTTATTTGCGCTACACCATTTACGCCTCCTCTACAGCTGGTGTAATTTTGTGCTACACAAACCTGTAGCTGCACAAGGTTGAAAGACTGACAATCTTGACGGCTGTCATGTCACTTCCGGCTGGAAGAAACGACAGTTTTGGTGTTTTGCTTGCCTGTGTAGTTGAAAGAAACCAACCTAATATTATAGCAATAGTTCGTAGCTTTTTATACCTTCATCGAGTAACTCGGCGCCTGAGCATAGTTCAGTTTTACGGATATTCAGAAACATGACGACCGCATTTGGACGTGTGTGCACAGGTTCGTGCGATTATTCTTCCGCGGCCATGCGGCGGCAAGGAATCGAATTGTATAAAGTGTGTGAGAATTGTTTTTGAGCAACTCTCCTGAAATGAATTAGGTGATTTGTTTACGCGCTTTGCACTCGTTAACGGCCAAAGTGATCGCCGTGTCTTTGTGACCACAGATCGGGTCGTTCGCAGTCGACACAGATTTACATGCGTGGCTGCGAACAAATCTGAAATAATAAAACACTAACGAACCAGCCCAGATCCGCCCGGTCAAAACGGCTTCACAAGTGAACCATTATTTTTGATCAAACTTTGAAATACAAAAATGGTTACTGTGGGTAATCCTTAAAAGATAAACACATGCTTTCTGGCGGACTTTTCTCTATACCTTCTTAGGAACTACAATTCTGTAGTACATTAATTTGATATAGCTCTTATGATTTAGTCAGCGCAAGCCATGTAAGCGCTTGAAAAGCGTTTTTTACGACTTGATTACAAACGGTTAGACATTTCTCTACTATCCTTACATTAAATATAAATGTATTATATACTAAAACCTTTCTCAAGAAATTCTCTAAATGATGTTGAAAATTGTATCAAAATCCATCAAGTAGTTTATAAGTACTAAGCGAATACACAGACAGACGCGGATAAGAGACTTTGTTTTATACTATTTAGAGATTTCTTGACTGTAGTCATTGAATAAATAACCGAAATGAGTGGTTGTGAACATAACGATGCAGTTCTCGGCTTTCATACGCAGCAATTGTGATATCGTCGATGTCAGGTCGAATGATGGGTACTGTTGTGCTCTTGCTTTCTTCCAAATATATGCCAGGATCGTATTTTGGATATAAGTTGTTTCGTCATCAGAAATAACCGTTAGCACGCGAAGAAGCTGTCATACGCCATACGCCATTTCCACTGCATTGTCCCTAAGATGACCTTCTCCGGGCTGTAATGTGTGGAGTAGTTCTCTCTCGTCCTGGAATATTCCGACTCTATTCTCAGAACCCGCACATAGATCCGACTCATAAACAGAGTCCGTTCATTTCTTTAAATACAGCCCGCAGAAATCAAACATTTACATCGCCATATACCGCTATTAACTCTGTTACTTTTAATATCTGTTATTTCTGTATGCAACGGTTATCAATATCGACATAAAACAGCCATGAAATGATTTTTTCGAATTTCTTGAACATCCTGGAATATATTATTAATATTATCTAAAAGAGTTATTGTGAATTAAATATATACTAGTTCAGTGCTAGTCAACTACTTTGATAGTTTGTGCCTTTTTAAAATTATTTGCAGAATTTTTGAACACGATAAAATATAACCTTCTATATTTTGATTTTTTTTTTCCCAGCGGAGTTAGTATTCTGGTGATTATAGATTAAGAGAGATTTAATTTATATTTAAGGGCGTTTGTAATATTTATAAATTAATTTTATTCAAGAACTCATTTGTCTGATGTCAGTTCTATTTTGATATTGCTTCCATGCGCAGTTTAGTTCCCTGAAAAGGGGGAAAAAAATTATCTTCAACCACCACTTTTTACTTTTATCCTATTTAATTGTGTTAAACGTCCCTAGGGGCGTATCAAAGTTCGTGAGGGGATAGAAGTCTTATTAATACAAAAAAACTCAACTGTATAACTTAATTTATTTAAAATAATGTTATAAAAATACACACAGCTATTATTTACAACATTACACTACCTATCTGTACCAATAGCATTTCTTATTTAGTCGGTAAACACAATATTAATTACCAAACTCTACTATAATTAAAGTTCTTATTACCGTCTTTATACTAACTACTGTCACTTAGTCTATTCGCTGTTTCTTCACGCTTTTTTGAATCGAACCTTTGAAAAAACGTCCCATGTATGACGTGTTTGGTTATTTCTTAAATATGCCCTGTATCGCAAGCTATTTTTACTTCTGTTGACGTAAAAGTGCCTTTTTTTGGTTTAACTGAACTTTTACTTAGAAATATTTCTTATACAAAATATTATTACACTTAGCGCGCACGAATACGGTGCGTTGTCCCTTTAGTGTAATTTTCTAGACTTGGTTAATCTTCGTTTACACGAGGCGGAGGAATATCCTTGAAGTAGAACTTAAGCAGGGCTTCGGAACAGTTGTAAGTAACCTTGAATGGACTATAATCCTCTCTCCTATAAGATTAAAACGGCCTATGCTTTAAATGTATCATCAATCCAAACGTCTGGCACTCGCACATCAAGTCGCACTTTCCACAGTCCAGCCGGTCAGTCTCGCTCTCTACTCTTCCGATACTCGCGAACTACACACTCCCCGTCGCTCCGATAGTGCCACACACCTGGTGCTTATGGACGGCCTTACACGCCTTCAGACTGCTGACACAATTTTTGTTTACTAACCTTCTCTAAAACTAAGTGTTACGTGTGAGCCCGCGGTAGGGACGGGGGTTTATTGCGTCTCAGGGCTAAGCCCCTTACGCCTACAAGAGAAGGAAATCATGCAAGGAGACATGCATCGCGGCAGCGAAGGATTGGGCTACCATGGCCACAATTCGGCCATGACAACCTCCCTAAGTGTGCTTATAGCTAAACTACTATACTAAGAAGAGAGAGGGAAAAACCGGCATAGTCACCGTAAAAGCTCGTTCGGCAGGAAATAATTAAACATTGTTACATGCATTATCACAAAATTCTACAGGATACAGACAGGTTGGAACCAGGCTCTTTATTAGTGGGTGGAGAAAATACTAGTAGAGGGGGCAGGACATCTTTCTTTTATTTGGCGCTGGTTTAACCAGAGTAATGTTTTTACACATCACTCTTGTGGGGAGGGAGTTTCGCAATCCCCCCCCCNAACCAGAGTAATGTTTTTACACATCACTCTTGTGGGGAGGGAGTTTCGCAATCCCCCCCCCCCTGGTTAAACAGTGACACACGGCGGCTTATAGAGCTGAACCAACCCAGCCCGGCAGGTTCCTCGCACTTCGTGTCACGCTGAGGGGAGGTAATGGGGTGACCAGAATATTAGCGCTGCGACTACCCAATACATTCGCTCTTCCAAGGACGGCATTTGCTCGTCTCGATAGCCTTATCGCGGCACGAAGTCGTATTATGCGTCGACCCGTTTGTAATTTATGCATTCCCTTCTCCAGTTTCCGGTGATCCAACGTTCGAGCAACCGCGTGTAACACTGTAGCCATTCAAAGAGGGAGAAAATGTTGTTTAAATGGTTATAAAAACTTGGGGCTTCCCTGCTCAGTTTCCCTAAAAGAAAGGAGAAGATTACTAAGTGGAATCTGTAGTTAAATATGTTGGCTTACATCACGTTTAATAATTCCCTATTGTTACATATCCTATTTGCGAGATCAGCTTCCAGGTAATTCATATCACAGGGCCCGCCGCAATGCCTTCTCATGGCCAGGCAAAACTTTAGGAGTTTAAAACTGTTTACTAGGGATTCCTCCTTAACACTCCCAAGTACGTACGCCCCTCGCAGAACGCTACTGGCTCCTCAGTCAGTCGATCTGCCACGCTCCTCCCATTAGCTGGCGCCAGTAGCTTATCACTTCTGTATGGTGTTACCTAGTTCGCAATTTCACAGTAGTTATAGCGAGTCAAACAAAACGTTTTCTCAGTTGCGCTTAAAAAATTTTGAAGTTATACTTGTTTTGGCGCTTTGAGGGTAAAAGTTAGTGTGCAACGGAAGTTACACGCGCACAGTGTAACGAAATTCGACAGTGAACGTGGTAGGGGTATGACCCAACGCGCATGCGCGTATCGTCTAGNAACGAAATTCGACAGTGAACGTGGTAGGGGTATGACCCAACGCGCATGCGCGTATCGTCTAGCTATATACAAACTTAAGGTACACAAGTATTTGAGGTTATGAGCGTATCGTCTGTGCCGTGAAAAATTTGTTAGTGACAAAAATTGTATAGTAAAATTTTGAAAGTGTTTTGAAGTATTTGAGGTTATGCAGGAAAATTTTATTTTAATCACGTC
The DNA here is from genome assembly GCA_002778355.1 of Clitarchus hookeri. Taxonomy (NCBI): domain Eukaryota; kingdom Metazoa; phylum Arthropoda; class Insecta; order Phasmatodea; family Phasmatidae; genus Clitarchus; species Clitarchus hookeri. The sequence goes on from NQII01005547.1 coordinate 174,723, forward strand.
AAAGAAGTATAGCTTCTAACCCCCGTACATAAGTACACGAACCCCCTTTATTTTGCTTTAATTCTATTGAAATTCNAACGAAATTCGACAGTGAACGTGGTAGGGGTATGACCCAACGCGCATGCGCGTATCGTCTAGCTATATACAAACATAAGGTACACAAGTATTTGAGGTTATGAGCGTATCGTCTGTGCCGTGAAAAATTTGTTAGTGACAAAAATTGTATAGTAAAATTTTGAAAGTGTTTTGAAGTATTTGAGGTTATGCAGGAAAATTTTATTTTAATCACGCCAAAGAAGTATAGCTTCTAACCCCCGTACATAAGTACACGAACCCCCTTTATTTTGCTTTAATTCTATTGAAATTCNCAAAGAAGTATAGCTTCTAACCCCCGTACATAAGTACACGAACCCCCTTTATTTTGCTTTAATTCTATTGAAATTCAGTTACTTTTGGAGGACACTGATTTTTGTGAATAAGTGTTTGAAACTCCTAAGTCTGCTTCTTTATCTGTTCACGTTTTACATTATTATGGAGTGTGCGTGTCAGCTGGCATAAACTCACGACTGTTTCTTCTCCTGAGAAGAAGCCGTATTTCGTACCTGCTTCTAAATGTGCCCGCCTTGCTTTCGAAGCAGACGATAGTCAGACTGGTGCTTAGTTGACATTAGGTAATGTGTAACACGATATCCCAATGCTGGCGTCTGCTCTAGCCAGCAGCTCCAATACTGCAATGGACTTTGAACAATACTCACTGTTGTTCAATTTCTCGCGAGTAAAGTTTTTCGTTGAAAATATGGCATTAAGTAATCCTTGTGTTCGCACAAGTAGTTCCAGAAGGAAAGTGGTTCACAAACAACGTCGATATGAAGGATCTGAATTAAACCGACAATCTTCGGCAGCAGATTAAAATCACGAAAAAAGAGACTAAATCATATAAACGACCTGCGGACTAAAAAGTGAATCGTAAGGGCGGTTTACATCTTTGAGTTGGATCTGAAGCATTAGTTTATTATAGATGCTGAAGAAATTATTTAAGACTGAACACTGAGTGTCTTCGTAATGGGTAAAATTAATTGTGACAAGCGGATTAATAATCCATCTTTTCAATCCCAAGATTGCTCAGCGTAATGGAGATTGAGTCGAATTAATGGTAGTAAACGTGATTATTTTAATTTGTCGAAAGCAACAGACAGTTGCTGTGGTGTTTACGTATCTGTGTTCAGTTACACATTATCCAGACGCCCAGTGTTCCATCTTGAATATTTTATTCAATATTTGTAATAAACTAGAGCTTTATGTCCAACTTCAGACATGTGTACTGCCCTTACGATTCGCCTTATACCGTAGGTCGTTTATATGTTTTCACCTTTTTCGTGATTACCTGCTACCGACGTTTATCGGTCTAATTTAGATACTTATTATATAATCGTTAGTGAGCTTCATTTTTTTTATTAAATCATCAAACAAATAAATTTGCGAAAGTATAAATTTTAAACAAGTGAACAGTTTGGTAGCAAGAGTATGTGATGTCGGTGACCTTACAGTGCGACGGGTATGCAAGGAGGGAGAGAGCAGCGTTGCAACCATGTCGAAAACAATAGTGGAATCCCGTACCTACGAGAGCTCATAAAACCGTGAAAAACTATCTTGATTACGAGTACTCGTAATATCAGATCCATAACAAAAAAAATTAAGTTTTGATTGTACGGAAAACGTACGGTGACTCGGCCGATGTAAACATGGCGTGAATTACAAATATAGCTAGGTTATGCGCGTTAGCACTTATTTAGTAAATAACGGTGCCTGAATTCGTGATACATAATCAAAACATAATATTAATGTTAAAATACGTATTAAACTTATATTCATATGTGATATGATAGCGGGGGACGTCATTACAGCAGCAAAAAGTATTCGCAAAAGGTTACTACTGTGCATGCGTAAACATGAAATGCGTAATTACAATTGCAGCAAATTAGTATTAACAGCCAAACAGAAATAAACTTTCCATGAAGAAAACATTTTAGGCAGAGCATGCTTTTATTGCGTATTTTTCGGACTTGCTTTTTTTTCCCGTATCTGTTAAGTCGCTCAGCGCTAGCAGGAGAATCAATTTTTGCAGATTTGACACTGACGTGTACAAACATTATTTGATAACTGTAAGTATTTTTCGCCAGAAGGAAAAAAATAAACACTAGAGGTCAAGCGATTATTCATTGTTGAAGTTGTAGCTGCACTATTTTTTTGGCTTCATTAAAAAATGTTTTAACACTAGCACACAAAATGTACCGTAACACTATAAAATACAAATCGGGAAGTTAGTCTTACCTTTCATGAAAATGGCGTGGAAACGCAGACGTGTTGATGTACTGAGTATAGCAGCTTTTATTTTGCACTGAATTTCAATTTAGATACTGTACTAACAAGAAAAAAAAAAAAGNAAAAAAAAAAAAGAACACTGAAAAACCAAACTTTTACTTCTGAAGGAAAGTATCGATGGTCGTTTGCTTCTTATTGTTCGAGTACATTTTCCACCACAAATGCTTCGACACGCTGAAATGCTGCCAAACCAGCAACAGAAGCGTTTGAATATCTATAAAAATGGTTGAGGACGTCGAGAGCCTCCAAAGCAGACTGTGTTGTTGTGCGTGGGGTTTCCTCCTGTTCGCCCTCGGAACTGGAACTGTCCTCTTAGTGTTTCGTTGCAAGCTCAATCAGCTCGGCATCAGACATTTCCCCTCGCAT
>NQII01005547.1:182470-192725 GCA_002778355.1 Clitarchus hookeri
TTAATATTCTTGGTCTACTTTAGTATGTAATTTATTTTTTATGATTTTCTAAATTATTTTTATAAATGTATCTTCCACATTCCCAATGTACTTTTTCTTGGGCATTTCTTTAATATTATAATATTCCTTTCTATAAATATTATAACATGTTTTACATGCATGCTTATTTTTTGTATAAGGGTAGGTTTGGTCAGGTTAGGATATATTAGGGTAGGTTTGGTCAGGTTAGGATATATTAGGTTAGGTTTGGTCAGGTTATGATAGATTAGGTTAAGTTTTGGTCAGGCTATGATTGGTTTGGTCAGGTTTAGTCAGGTTAGGATTGGTTTGGTCAGGTTTAGTCAGGTCAGGTCAGGTTATGATTGGTTTGGTCAGGTTTGATAATGTTAGGATTGGTCAGGTTTGATAAGGGTAGGATTGGTTTAGTCAGGTTTAATCAGGTTTGGTATGGTCAGGTCAGGTTGGGATGGGTTTGGTCAGGTCAGGTCAGGATTGGTTTGGTCAAGTTAGGTTGGGATTGGTTTCGTCAGATTAGGTTGGGATTGGTTTGGTCAGATTAGGTCAGGTCAGGATTGATTTGATCAGGTTAGGGTTGGTTTGGTTAGGATTGGTTTGGGCAGGTTAGGATTGGTTTGGTCGGGTTACATTAGGTTGATTTAGGATAGATATTAATTTAATTTAGGTAGGTCTGTTTTGTTTACCATAGCTACATTCAATATTAAAATACCAACACACACAACTAATTTGGTGCGAATGTTAACGTTATATTAAAATTTTAAATAACCAACAAGTTACATTTTACACAATTTAACAAATGTGTTATTTAACATATAAACAAACATTGTAACATATTATACAATTACACACAATTTGCATTAACATTAAGAATATCACCTAACTTAAAATAGTGCATTCCAATATCATGTCGCATTGCCATATTATATATATGTGCGACCACTATCTCCCCGAAAGCACGTTGGAAGGCCAATTATCTAAATAGTTATCCTCATATATATATATATGTCTATATATATATATATGTCTATATATATATGTCTATATATATATATATGTCTATATATATATATATGTCTATATATATATGTCTATATATATATGTCTATATATATATGTCTATATATATATGTCTATATATACATATATGTCTATATATATATGTCTATATATATATGTCTATATATATATATATCTATATATATATATCTATATATATATGTCTATATGTCTATATATGTATATAATGATGTGTATATATATGTGTATCTGAATAAAACTGCTGGGCGAGGACATTCTATACATCATGGGCCAGCTACAGGAAACACTTCTGATGCTGGCCCCTCGAATATGTCAGATATAAATTTATGACCTACTACTATCACTTGAAATATAAATAATTCTAGGTTCTTCAAAAATCTTTCCCTTTATAGTCATATATGTAAAGGAAATAGTTAAATTTTTTTTGTTTCAGTGTTGTTTTGAAGTGTTAGCTAGTAAGAAAGTGTATATGCGTTGTCTTGCTTGTTTTAGTACTATTATTGTAGTAAAAAGAGTTGTTTGCATTTGTTGTTGTGCTAACAAATGTAGGATATCCGAAGATAATTGTAATTGCCAAAGTCATTTCCATAGTGTGCTGTACAGTGTAAGGCACTAAACACGAAGAGTTGCAGTTTCGAACTTAAGTGTAAGGCTGTAAACTGCGCGTGACTTATCGCAAACAAAGGTGCCGACTCAGTAATGCTACCGGATGCGGCCATGTTTAGCAAGGCTATTTTAACCTGTGCCTTGTTTCTTAATACCGGAGCTGGTTGGCCTTGAGTTACAGCTTGGACGCCCGAGAAATTTGCCAGCCAGAACCAATTTGTGATTCGTGCTGGACAGGTGGTTACATCATCTCTCGGGACTGGCACACCCTGCCGTTGGCATTTCAGGAGATCGCAACTCCCAATCGCCCTATCTCCTTGACATTTGCAGTGGAAGCTGTCCTGATCCTCAGCTCCAACTACACTTTTATATTTCAAACCAGCCACACCCTTGCATCAGAGATATCTTAACCTTCGGCTTTGCCTGTTTAACGTACACAAATGAAGTGCCCGACATAGTTGTTTATTGCGTAACGCCCAAATATACCCATATGTTACAACATTAAATGCTTAGTCAGCTTCAAAAACCCATGTTTAACACACTTTACCATTTTCAAACATTAGTCAAAGGGTAACAAAAAGTTTTTCCAGTATGCCTCCTGTGACGATCATTAACTCTGTACATTTTATTCGTACAAGTCATAACAGAGTCCGAAATATAACATTTTAATTTGGTGTGGAATTCTCTCAAAACCATGAATTTAATAAATAGTCACTCCATATNGAGTCCGAAATATAACATTTTAATTTGGTGTGGAATTCTCTCAAAACCATGAATTTAATAAATAGTCACTCCATATGTTGTCCTTATTCCTGAAATAAATTAACAAAAGTTATATATTCCAAATATTATCAAACAGAAAATCACTTTAAGCTACAAAGGTATACTGTAATACAGCATTTATCCTCAAAGGGTTTAAGTTGTTTGTTATATTAAACGGATATATTCCGCCCCCTTCCTCCATTCTAATGTTCCTTTTAGCAATGAACAGGGCACAAGGTGTCACCTGAATTACAGGATGCCAGTCATTTGCTGTAACAGCAACATTAAATGTTATATAAACCATTATATCTTTTTTTGCATTCTCTGGTAATCTGAGTACTTTCATTGGAAAATTATAGCAACTTCCCCAAATGCAGTGCCCAACAAAGTTCCTTCTTGGATAACTCACGTAGAGTAGAACGTGTGAACTATAGCCTGCTACCATTGGTTCCGGGATGGGAACCATTTTACTATTTGGCATCAGTAATGTATATTCTGTAGCCAGTTCTTAGGAAGAAAGAGTGATTCACTTTAATTCTTGTGGCTCCTGTTAACTGCCAGAGTACATTTATTCGGAATTCCTGGTAATTGGTAGAGAACATTTATTCACAGTTTAAAGTGCAATTCCTTCTAACAGCTCTAAAAGAGTATACACATTTCCAACAATAATAGTTTTCCTGTTAGTTACCAAAATACATTTAAGAAATACTGTGTATTTTAATTTATAATCCAAGTTAAAGAATTGGGTGTTTGAACATGATGAAGATGCACGTAAAGAAAATTATCCACCAAATCTCAGCTTTATAAGAAACAGAATGTGTTGTTGGCTTTGTTTTGAACAGAAATTTGTGGAAATTGNCCACCAAATCTCAGCTTTATAAGAAACAGAATGTGTTGTTGGCTTTGTTTTGAACAGAAATTTGTGGAAATTGTAGTTATCTGTAGTTTCTCTCTCCATTATCTTTATGGTTTGTGCTAACAAGCATAAGGTATCGGTAATTAATTGTAATTGTCAAAGTGATTTCCACAGTGTGCAGTACTGCTGTACGGTATAGTTGCAGTTTGGAACTTTTGTGCCAGGCTGTAGCTGTGCATGATAAATCGCCAACGAAGCAACCGACACCCTTATGCCACATAAGGCAGCTGCGTTCAGCCAGGCTAATTTAACCTGTTCCTTGCATTTCAACACCTGGTCTCTGGCCTTGAGCAACAGCTTGGACGCCCAAGCAACTTGCCAGCTAGAACCGGTTTGTAACTCGGGTTAGGCAGCTGGTTGCGTCATCTCTCAGACTGGCGCATGGCCAGCTTTTCCTTTAGTTATGTGTCAGCCTGCTGTTGGCATTTCAGGAGATTACGTCACCCAGTTGCTCTTTCTCCTTGACATTTGCAGTGAGAATTGTCCTGGTTCGCTGCACCTTCTGCACTTAACTGTGTCAGACCAGTCACGCTTTTGCATCACAATGCTTGGCATTGCCTGTTTAAAATCGAAATTTTTTTTTTTTCATATTTATGTTTTCGATTTGTTTAATTTTTATTGAGTTTTATAATAAATAAACAATATATCCAATACTAAACAATTGAAATAGAAATAACTCAATTGAGTTTATAAAACTACAAGAATTAACAGTAAATAAAAAATATAAAACATCTAATTTTTAAATTAGAAACAACATATGGTAAAAAGATTTATTGTGTTTTAGATGATACTTTTGAAATTATTTTATCTGATATATATGTTAAATTTATTGAATGTAAAGATTTAGAAATTTCAATTAAAAAATTATTACCTTTGTTATAGAGGATTCGTAAAAAAAATAAGAAAGAACAATCGATGCATGATATTACGTTTTCTTCTGTCTAGAAAAGTATTAGTTATTTTCAAATATCATGTATTTTTTACTATTAGATTTGTTAATTAAGATGTTAGTCTTAATGAAGAGTTTTAATGTGATTTTGGATTTTTTGGTGTTTTTTTTTTCTTTGCAAATCATAGCTTTTTCATTTCTTAGGGTATTTTAACATATTTTTAGGTTCTTTATATTTATAGAAACTTATCAAAAAATGTGGGGTAAATCAGTTCTCTTTTATTCACTACTACTGCGGCGTTTCTGACCCAGTTCTTTGTTTTCGCAAAAATTTGATCGATCGATCGAACTCTCTGCCCGTTCGCATCTCACACTATCTTATTCTTTCAGTAATTATTTATGAATTTTTACTTTTGTCACGGAAGTGTTTCATTGTTCTTCTTAACTGTTAAGAAGTTCAATTGATACACTATTGCTGTGTTTGGAAGCACTGTACACTGCGTGGTCTTGCTCGCCGGTGAAGTGCAGTGAACTTTTAAATAAAATAGTTTGCACGAACCCCTTCATATTTCATGGACTTTTAAAAGACTCTCTTGTTTTTACAGAGTGAATTTGAACTTACATTAGTTCTTTTGTTTAACGACTTATATTAATTTGTCATATATTTTTTTTAGACATTCTCACATGCCTCCCTGATTATATGGCGATTGTTATTTCTGCGTGTAGTGAGAGAATTAACTGTGGTTACTTTTCCAGTCGCTAGACAACCCTAGTTTAACTCTAACAATAAAACTGATTGCTACATCTTGTTTCCATTGGCAGATATAATACACTGAGGCGACAAAAGTCATGGGATACCTCCTAATATCGTGTCGGACCTCCTTTTTCCCGGCGCAGTGCAGCAACTCGACGTGGTATGGACTCAACAAGTCGTTGGAAGTCCCCGGCAGAAATATTGAGCCATGCTGCCTCTATAGACGTCCATAATTGCGAAAGTGTTGCCGGTGCAGGAGTTTGTGCACGAACTGACTTCTCGATTATGTCCCATAAATGTTCGATGGGATTCATGTCGGGCGATCTTGGTGGCCAAATCATTCGCTGGAATTGTCCAGAATGTTCTTCAAACCAATCGCGAACCGTTGTGGCCCTGTGACATGGCGCATTGTCATCCATAAAAATTCCATAGTTGTTTGGGTACATGAAGTCCATGAATGGCTGCAAGTGGTCTCCAAGTAGCTGAACATAACCCTTTCCAGTCAATGATCGGTTCAGTTGGACCAGAGGACCCAGTCCATTCCATGTAAAAACATCCCACGCCATTATGGAGCCACCCCCAGCTTGCACAGTTCCTTGTTGACGACTTGGACCCATGGATTCATGGGGTCTGCGCCACACTTGAACACTACCATCAGCTCTTACCAACTGAAATCGGGACTCATCTGACCAAGTCACGGTTTTCCAGTCGTCTAGTGTCCAACCGAAATGGCCACGAGCCCAGGAGAGGCGCTGCAGGCGATGTCGTGCTGTTAGTAAAGGCACTCGAGTCGGTCTTCTGCTGGCATAGCCCAGTACAGCCAAAGTTCGCCGCACTGTCCTAACGGACACGTCCGTCGTACGTCCCACATTGATTCCTGCGGTTATTTCACGCAGTGTTGCTTGTCTGTTAACACTGACCATTCTGCGCACACGTCGTTGGTCTCGGTCATTAAGTGCAGGCGGTCGGCCACTGCGTTGTCCATGGTGGGAGGTTATGCCTGAAATTAGGTATTCTCGGCACACTCTTGACACTGTGGATCTCGGAATGTTGAATTCCCTAACCATTTCCGAAATGGAATGTCCCATGCGTCTAGCTCCAACTACCATTCCGCGTTCAAAGTCTGTTAATTCCACTCGTGCGGCCATAATCACGTCAGAAACCTTTTCACATGAATCACTTAACAACAACAAATGAAAGCCCAACCAATGCACTGCCCATTTATACATTTTGTACGCGATACTACTGCCATCTGTATATTTGCATATTGCTATCCCATGACTTTTGTCACATCAGTGTATTTTAGCACTGCTTCATTCCTGAAAGAATGTTTTTCGTAAATATTCATACTGCAATACCTTGAAGTGCTGCTGTAGAAAATGTGTTTAGCGCGGCCAGAAACATGTTCATCTGCAAGAAAGGCCGATTATCAGTTAAAGCATTTTGATGCTCGCCATCGTAAAGTTGTATTCTCTTGACCTTTACCTTTTTTAGATCTGTTATTTTGCATAAACATGATTTATCTTGCCAGTCTATAACCATATTTGTGATATTTTTTCACATAATTTCCAAGTAATGACTTTTAAAGTCTGTGTGTGTGTCTGGTTGGGCTGTGTCGCTGAGCCATTAATAGATAATTCTAACTTGAACACTTAAAAGTTTTTTTTTATACTGAAAGAACTGAACTTTCTTAAATTAATTTTCACCATTGTTGCTTGCCGACATGCACATTGTTCATTCTTGCAGATCATGGGGATACTGTTGTCGAAAGATTACGCCCGCTCTGTAAGACTGCGGGTGAACGACTTCGAATCTGTGAACGATCCCTCCTACTATGGCCCTCTGATAGCCCAGCCACAGGATTTTGGAACGACCCATGTCAGCATCCTGGCTCCAGGAGAAGATGCTGTTGCAATAACTGCTTCCTTAAACCATCGGTTAGTGTTCTGACATTGGTAATGACATAATTGAATTAAATATTCCAACTAAGCAAATATGAATGTTCAAAAAATAGCTGTTACTAATTATTATAGTGGTTCGATACCGTTTATATTTTTGTTTAATAAAACATTAGTTTTTCATTACAAAATTTAAAATGAATTTTTACGAATATTTGCAAGATATATTAATTTTCCTTAATATCTTCAATATTAAACTTTTTCCGTATTGATTGGATAGTAAATTTTTATCGTGATGTGTATTTAATCAAAGAAACAAAAAAGTGGAGGCTTTTCGTGAAAATGGTAGTAGAATTAAAAATACATGGTTAGCCTGGAAATCATGCACATATACAGTAATTATTCACTGTATACTCAGTGGAACTGCAGTTTATTTACGGCAATACATTGTATTGGTATTTCCTCTTTAAAACGAATATGAAATACTGTTACATANTTTAATCAAAGAAACAAAAAAGTGGAGGCTTTTCGTGAAAATGGTAGTAGAATTAAAAATACATGGTTAGCCTGGAAATCATGCACATATACAGTAATTATTCACTGTATACTCAGCGGAACTGCAGTTTATTTACGGCAATACATTGTATTGGTATTTCCTCTTTAAAACGAATATGAAATACTGTTACATAGGTGTGCAAGTAACCGAATCCAGCCGTATTTCTATGCCATAGTCATGTGCCCCCCGACAAACACGGCAAGACAATTTTTTCTCGTGACACGAAGAGTTGAAATTTTGGGCGCCATTTAGAAGACACTGTTAAGACTAAGCTAGTTTCAAAGGCGGCGTGCAAAAGCGAAATTAAATGACGTGATGGTGATCAAGATTGCAGATGATATAGCTAAAGCATGCGAAGGTAGAATCGTTATTGTTGGAATTTAATGAAGTAAGTTTCTGACATTTGCCCTTTTAAGCAGCATTTTTGCCCCTTCAGGGAAAACTAGCCAAACAATTCCGTTTTGTAACGTTCTAGAATCTGTCATGCCGCGCAACACAACGAAAGAAGAAAAATGTCTAATCCAAAACTGCTAGTCGGACCGATCGGCTGTTACTGTCGTCCCGGGGCTGTCGTATCGTGCTTGTTGGGGCTATGCGATTCCGACTTGTGTCTTGTCGATTGCGCACGACTCTGCGAAAACAAGAAGCTATTCTTTAGATAAGTTAACAGTATCGAGTGAAGTACATTTCAGTCATAGCCTGCACCGAATAAGCCGAATGAAAATACAATTAGCTTACTTTTGACTACCGCTGAATTTTATTCAGTATTATGTAGTATTAATTTTAATTTATNCAAAAGTGCAGGATGGGATATACTTTTATTTATTTATTACTGTCAAATAAATATTTAATATTGTTACAACTTTCTCTTTAAGTCAGTGGGCAAAACCAAGTTCGTTAAAGGATGGAGGTCTTAATTAAATAAATTAGTTAATTATAGTTTTGTAATTTTTATTTACAATAACTACAAACAAAATTTTCTCGACTCAACATTTTACAATCAATTGATAGCACTTGCTGTTTACAATTAATGACTTCAAATTGATATAATTTACTATTACCTTAAATAAATTAATGTAATTAAATAATTTGAGATGAATCCCGTTGGGTAGTGTATCAAAACCTTTTCTATTACTTTAAAAAAGTATATGTCCATATTTGACATTTACAATATTTACAATTAAGTCCGTATTACATGTTATTCAGACACACATCAGTTCAGTCCATATCCCACCAGTCCACAATGTTCTAGAGTTCTCCGAGCGCCCTCGTGCACAGTAGCCTTCACTCGTCGAGTTTCACGCCCTCCCGTCCATTCACACCACGAACACCCCGTCCGTCGTCGCCTCGCAATCTCCCGTCGTCATTCGTCCTCTACACATAGCTCTATTACCGCACTCAGCCAATTGGCTTCCACAAAAAGACTGCTGACAGTCCAGCTGTATCTTGTATTTATAGGGTCGTAGACCATCGCCCAGAAATTTCTCTAAATTCCGCATTTGCGCCGAGGTTCCAATTTCCAAAATATTCTTGCCCAACCTCTACACTCGTCGGCTTCTCCAGCAGGGGGGAGGAAAATGAGCTGTGACGCCAGTCAAGTCTCGCCGCTGTCAATCATTCACCGGCTGCCCCCGGAGGGGGGACGACGATGCATCGAGCGGGTCTGTCTGGGGGAGGGGAGGGTCGAGATAGGTAACCCCTCACAGAGCCGGACCGCGCATAAGGAGAGCTCGCGGCCGTTGCGAGCTACAGCGCGTAACAATATTCTATCTTGTGCAGGCACATGGCACTGACGGCAATCTTTTATCTTCAAAAGAGACGTCTTCTCCGTAACTTGCGCAACACAGCTGGAGACACGAAGAGTTGAGATTTTGGGCGTCATTTAGAAGACACTGTTAGACTAAGCTAGTTTCAAAGGCGGCGTGCAAAAGCGAAATTAAATGACGTGATGGTGATCAAGATTGCAGATGATATAGCTAAGGCATGCGAAGGTAGAATCGTTATTGTTGGAATTTAAATGAAGTAAGTTTCGTGACATTTGCCCTTTTAAGCAGCATTTTTGCCCCTGCAGGGAAAACTAGCCAAACAATTTCGTTTTGTAACGTTCTAGAATCTGTCATGCCGCGAAACACAACGACAAAAGAAAAAATGTCTAATCCAAAACTGCTAGTCGGACCGATCGGCTGTTACTGTCGTCCCGGGGCTGTCGTATCGTGCTTGTTGGGGCTATGTGATTCCGACTTGTGTCTTGTCGATTGCGCACGACTCTGCGAAAACAAGAAGCTATTCTTTAGATAAGTTAACAGTATCGAGTGAAATACATTTCAGTCATAGCCTGCACCGAATAAGCCGAATGAAAATACAATTAGCTTACTTTTGACTACCGCTGAATTTTATTCAGTATTATGTAGTATTAATTTTAATTTATTGCCACTACAACATGGTGACAAAAAAGAAAATATATGTAACCTGAAGGTTTGGACTCGGACGTAAGTGTTAAATAACTCGAATGTCTTCCCATTCCCCTGCATGATTTCGAGGATGGTATGTTAATTCGGCAGGGTTCTTTCTGTAGATTTTTTTTCCAGTAGTTGTCCATTAGCTGCTCCACGAAGGAAGCATACATATTGTAACAAGGACGCTAGAGGGGGAGTTCGTGAAGGATGGAAATCTTGATGGAAATAAAAAAACTAACTTTGATTTTTAATTTATTCACACATATCACCACCACAACTACTCTCACAATCAATCTGTCTATTACCATCATTCCAAATGTTTTACACTCGCGCATTCAGTTCAGTACTCCCTCTCGTCAGTG
>NQII01005548.1:0-15260 GCA_002778355.1 Clitarchus hookeri
CGGGGTTCTGCACTGCTCTCTTGTTTGCCCCCTGCTTTCGCCGTGTGATTTTATGATACTCGGGAATGCCCTGGTCCATATCTCGTCTCCTACTTCCTGGGCCAGCGTACTCCCCCTTTCTTCTAAACTCCGCGCGCGTCTGTGGCTTGCCATTTTCGCCTGGATTTTTATTTATTGCCTGCTCCTTCCTCGCTTAAACTGTCGCTAAATTGGGCGCCACGAGGGTTAATAATAATAATAATAATAATTCTTATTATTATTAACTTTACGACACCCTCGAAGTCGTAAGTGTGCTAGCTAGCNATAATAATAATAATTCTTATTATTATTAACTTTACGACACCCTCGAAGTCGTAAGTGTGCTAGCTAGCTCGGTCGTGGCACAGTCCCATTTCTCCCAGGTAATTTCTGTCCTTGCCTAATTCTATACAGATTTCAGCTCGCCTTCACGTTGCGGTGCCATAATTGNTTGATGTCGTTCGCCTGCGAGCTTCGTTAGAGCGTGGTACGGACGAATAAAATATAGGGACGCTGTGGGCGGCAATTTTGCACAAAATTAAATTTGTAATCTCACAAATTGTGGGCACATTATGTTCCCAGGCTGCTTACTGAGGAACACCAAATTAAAAGAATAGCTTGTGCTCTTAATTTTTTTTGGACCGATNTTATGTTCCCAGGCTGCTTACTGAGGAACACCAAATTAAAAGAATAGCTTGTGCTCTTAATTTTTTTTGGACCGATATCAAAAGGAAGGTGATCAATTTTTAGAGAAGATTGTCACAGGGGCGAGACGTGAAAGAAGCAGTTGCAGAATGTTTATCCTCACATGCAGCAGACGTCTATGACATAGGGAAACAAAACCTTGTAGAACATTATGACAAATTTTTAAACAAACATGTAAACTATCTAGACAAATTAAAAAACATTTAAGGAATTAAATAAAATNACATTATGACAAATTTTTAAACAAACATGTAAACTATCTAGACAAATTAAAAAACATTTAAGGAATTAAATAAAAATTTTTTTTCCAAAACTCTGTGATGGTTTATGTTTTATATGAAATCGGACTTTACCTTCCGAATAACACTCGTACATTTATCTACAAAAACTAATTTTATATTATTAAATTTGCCACAATTCAATGGTTTCGTTAATATGTCAGAATCTTATTTTTTACTTTGGTATTTTTCTTGAATTTCTTAACATGTGAAACAACTGCTTTATAANTTAATATGTCAGAATCTTATTTTTTACTTTGGTATTTTTCTTGAATTTCTTAACATGTGAAACAACTGCTTTATAATCTGAATAATCACTCTCTGCCTATTTTGACAGACCTGTGAGCCACACAAGTCGTTATTTTTACCTTTGGCCTTCCCTTTCTTCTTTGCACCTGCTTTAGGTTTTTGAGTCTTAATTGCTTTGTTTTCCTTGCCATCAATTTGTGCGCTTCCATCATGATAGTTCTAGACTTTTAAATTTCCCTTCTTCTTGGTTGCAGTTTCTTTTTCTTCATCAGAATCTTTCCAAAGTATCTTACACTTTTTCAAATTTTCGGTCGCCATTTTCGTACTTTACAATGGCCCATGTGTTATTTTTCCCCGAAGGATTTTTTTTCTTGTATAGCTGATCATCTATCTAGTTTTCTTTTTCTGGCACATTCATATCTTTCTCATAAGAAAGCAGAACGCAATCCTCAAGATAATTATTCATCTTTTTTCTGGGTTCCATAGTCTGTAACCGTTTATTGGATATACAATCATTACATTTTTGTGCCGTTCAAAATTGTCAACATAATCCATACAGCCAAATAATATTTAATTTTATAAATCTGGCTTCTTATCATACCAAATTTCAGCAGGATTTTATTTACTGTAATAGTCAGACATCTGTTTAATAAATATGCAGCAGTTAATAAAGTCACACCCCAAAATTCTTGGTCGATTCCGCTATCAAAACGTTATGGTGTGGCTTTTTCAAGTGTCCTTTTACGTCAATTCAGGAGCTCCGGGAATTATTAAATCTAAAGTAAATACCTTATTTTCAAAACAGTTCTTTTCTCGCACCTAATTTTGAAAATTCTGCTGCTAGGCCTCTTAACTTCTATACGTTTTGACGTGACAACGTCTTAAATTAGGTTGCGGCTGGGAGTCACTTATGAAAAAGTGTAACGCTCGGTAACGTTACGATGAGTCACCGAGGAGGGGTAATCAAGGGAGGGAAATGAGGGGAGGAAACAGGAGGGGAGCCGAGCCGGCCAAGGAGAAAGCCACCTTGCATGGAAGCAATTCCAAAGACGAACGACGCGGTGGAGCTAGCGTCGCAGTTTTACAATTAATAAATGTAATTAGACGAACCACAAGGAAATTAATAACGCGCTTGATAAATAAAGACGCTCTCGCATTACTAAAAAAATATGTTTAATGAATATTCGTTGCAGTGACAGATATTGTGTTTTTGACGTGACAACGTCTTAAATTAGGTTGCGGCTGGGAGTCACTTATGAAAAAGTGTAACGCTCGGTAACGTTACGATGAGTCACCGAACGAGAGAGAGGCCCGCCGAATGCCTTGCGTCTCTCTCCCACTCAACTATGATCGGTCTGCCGCGCGCGCAGCACTACGTTGTCACGTAAAATCTTCGCCCGTAAAACCGACTTTACAGGCAACCATTTTTTTTTAACACATTANTATTTTCAAAACAGTTCTTTTCTCGCACCTAATTTTGAAAATTCTGCTGCTAGGCCTCTTAACTTCTATACGTTTTTAACACATAATTTTTAATGTTCTGGAACTTCAAATTTTTTTTTTTACTAATCATACGTTTTAAATATGTGTAAAATCGTCCATTCAAGTTAGAAAGTATTTTTTAATATACTATATTTTGCTGTCAACACAACAATCATAGGTATGGATTAGTTATATTAATCGCGTAGCCCTGGTTTGATAGTTGTTAGAAGGGGTTCTTGTAAATTTCGCTTTTACACACATCACATGATTCATTCAACACCACATTTAGATCGATTTTCTAATATTTATTAAATCAGCTGAGTCATTTAATTTTATTCAATTATCGTTTCCAAGGTGACCAAATTTTCAGTGCCATATGAGAGCCTCATTATTGGTTTGAGTAAGATAAGACTCATCTGCGTATTTAATATTAAAAAATTCATTTACAGTTTTGATGGTTTAAAAATAGTAAAACCATCTTTGAAAATTTCAAATTTATATTTGCAAACAAAACTTCCCCTCCATTGGATGTGATTGCATTTACGTTTAGTAAATTTGTTGTTAAATCAGGAACATACAACACATTATTAAATGAACAAATCTCAGTTTCTTTTTTTCCAACACCGATGGTATTCATTGATTACTTATTCTTGGCGAAGCAAATGTTCCTTTATAAAGGTTTTTCAATTGATAGTAAATTCTCATAACTAACTATGTATAATGTTGAATCTGAATCGGCAATCCAAAATAAAGGAGAATTATTAGATGATTTTATTAAATTTTTATCAGTCACAAAGTAAACATCCTACATCTCATTGGACTTTTTATAAAATTTACTGTATGGGTATTTTCTAAAAGAGTTTTTTGATAACATTTTTTGCTAAATATCGAGCTAACTTGCAATTAAAACATCGTTTACTTTTGTAATAGGTGTCAAAGTATTTCTATAATTATTTCTTTTTACATTCTTCCCATTTAAATGCTACATTATATTAATTATTACTAGATTCTTAAACTAATTTTTCCTCACCAATCAATCTTGAAATTAAATATGTTAACGTTTTTGATCCAAGGGGGTTTAATCACAAACGTGTGAAAATAGCATAAATACTTTGGTAGGGTTACTAGAATTTTTGAAATAAAATCATTTTTAAAATTTTTTTTTAAGAACTTTTAATCTATAGTCTATGTTTTGCAATTTCCTTATGTTTGTTGGAATGTCCAAACATTCTATGAATTCTCAACTGAAATATTTACTCAGTGTATCACTTTTTTGATGCGAGTGATCTACTTCCTGCATAGAAGAAAGTTAAGGTAACATTTCAAATGAAATTTCATAACTAATAATGCGTAAAACACACTTTTTATCAATATTTTCCATAATTATTCTTTGAGCTTTGGCACCGCTTCTTTGCCAGTTATCATTACATTATTTTGTATAATGATATCTCAGGTTTTCCTTAATCAAAGCAATTTCTTTTAAACCAAAAATATTCAATGTTTTAAAAATTTGAAATTTCCTATAATTTAAGTAATTTAATTCTTCAGGCTTTTCACTACATCTTCTATTGATGTCATATTAACAAGAAAAAATATTATCTTACGTGCTGTAAATTTTATTTGTCGTTTTAGCAGTAGGAATTCACGTCTACTGTGCCCTTAACCTGTTGAATTTCTTAGGTTATTATTTTTTTTCATATATTAAGTGGAGTCATTAAACTTCAGCCTTTTAATATTTTTTAGTTAACTCCTTAATGATGGTCTTAATAATTCTTAGACTGCAAATGACTTAATAAAACAAAGCACTGTCAATCCGCATCAACAATTACTACACAGAGGCACACCTATTATTGGAATACTGTAGAAATTACATTCAACATCTTCACCCTCGTCGGATATCAAGAGCCCGATGTTAAAAGCCACACAAACTTCTCCCCTCCACTGCTTATATTAGACATTGTAAAACAACGTTGGGTAGGTGCAAATGTTAACAACAGTTAAAAAATTTCAAAATGTCTACTTTGAGCAGCGGGATATCGTCTGCAGCGTTATAGAACATTATTAACTATAGCAGGCCTAACTACTGTCTAGATGGAAATTATTCACAGGCGATCACATTGAAGTGTCTAATAGCATCCATTATTAGGGGGTTTGTGTCGTGCACAGTGCTCTTCAGAGTTATCCACATTTAAAGGCTGTTCAATGTAAGCTGAGCTTTTTTGTAATAACCCTTTGAAAAATGCCACAACCCCTAACTGCATGTATTTTATGGGCACACTGAGCGGCATGCGTTCAGTAAAGTTGATAACGATGGGGGAAAATTACTTGTATGTCTTAACGGAAAATTGAATAATTTTGGTAAACATTTGTGAACACTAAAAATATATATTTTGGTTTCTTCTTTTTTTAAAAAAAAATTTTGTGAAAGTAAAAATATTATTACATTTTTAAAAAACCTTACTTTTCTAATAATTCCGCAGTTTCACTTGACCGACGCATAAATAAAGTAACCAGGCCCACTGCGAAGTTAATTTTACATATGGTGGAAGTATATGCTCGGTGAATACAAATAGATCTAAAGTAGGGCTTTGAAAAGTGCACATTTAACCATCAACCACCTTTAAAAATCCTAATTAGTTAAATCTGGAGTAATAGGTGAATTCTCAATACTACTTCGTTGGTCTATCAACCTCCCAAAAATGTTTCCAGGAGGGGCCGTGAGTTTTGATGATATTGTGGCGGTGCACCATCGTGCTGGATAAAGCAATCGTCATCTTGTCAGAGTTGGTGAACAGCTGCCACAGTTTTTTTCCTACAACATGGTACGGTAATTTTTCCCCTGTCACCATTTCGTCAAAGAAGAATGGCACCACACGTCCTCTTGCAGACATGCCGCAACACACCGTTAATGCAAGAGGATTGACTGCTTGCTTTACATGAATGTGGGAATTTTTATCGGACAAGTACACGCAGTTGTGGCTATTAAAGGTTTCATTAAAAAATATGTTTATTGATTCAATACATTAGTAAATTGCTCGTTGTCGTTGCACACGTTCACAAAACACTGACATTATTCAACCCGTCTATTGGGGTCATCTTAATTCCTTGCGCGAAGTAACGTGGGAATGTGCGGCCTCCAATTTACTTGCTTTAAAATGCGAAGGAAAATTTATTTACTGAGACCTGAGTCACGCGCAACTTAGCGTTCCGACATCGACTTCGCTGGGGAACTTGTGAGTGCGTGCAACGTGGCCCCCACACATTCTTCTCCCGTTGTTGTTTTTGTTCCTGCCGCACCATCGTTTCTTCGCATCACACGCAGTTCCGTCCCTCTTGAACTTGTCATGTTGTTGTGTCCATGTAACACGTATCAGTGGTGCATTAAATAACTCTGCTCGCCGACGTCTTTGTGCATCAGCCATGTTCTCGCACTTCCAACAACACTCTTTGATCTACTTACGTAGCTTGAAATTAAGGCTCGGCTTCATATATTATGTAGAAATTCTTCGTTTTGGTGTCATAATTTCAGTTTCAGAGAAATTTTTGGAAACTTTCCATTATATAAAATGCACTATTTACAAATTTTTTAATATTTGTTATCTGATTGTTACTGTGTGTTATTCTCTGCTCTCAAAAGAGCACAAAATTATTGATAAAATATTTATAATTACCTGACTTTTCACAACAAACATATAAGACACAATCTAATTTACGCACAATAACATCAAACAAATAGTAAAATGTAAATTTAATATAACCGTGCATTTTCAGTAATTACTATAAATCCGAAATTATGTTGAAGACAAAGAATATCTGCAGAAGGGGTGAAGAAGAGCCTTAAACCTCTGTCACTTGTTCCATCTCCTCTACAATGGGAGTGCAGCAGCTCGAGGATGCAAACGGAACCGACATGTGGCGGAATGGCTAAACCTACTCTCAAACACCCAACGATAGCGTCAATTACATGCAATCCCACATTATTGTATTTAATAGTTTTTCTGTTATTCGCGTGCAGAGTGTCAAAACATTAATTTGGGTCATCTGGTAGGAACAATTTCAGCAATTTTAACATATGCACTTCAAAAACGTTTTTGCACTGCAAAAGTTGTTTCTGACAGCCTAAGAGAAAGGATGGGATTAAAAAGCAACCTGTTTGTAGAGAATTCCGCACCTGACACTTTGTAATGCGCCTACTGACCCGTACTTTATGATCAACCAATTACAGGTACTGCAAAACTTTTTTTGAGGCGAGAAGATCAATTAATTCGTAAGTTTCAAGCGTATAACAATGGTTCCATGTATGAGTGCTACAACCGCAATATGTTCATGAGTACAATGGAATTAATGTGGATTAAACGCTTCTTTCCACAAATATAAAAAATATCATATTGCTTGTAGATGTATTGTGAAGTTTCGTACTCACCTTTAAATGTAAAACAAGAAACATTTCGCACAGAAGAACCTGGGTGGAGAAGTAAACATCGAGTAAACGATCCTGTTAAAGTAACACACCTCATAACTGAACGTGGCATGACTCTCATTTGCATGCTGTTTATACGGGGACTTGGTGGGAGCGCTGTGGTAGTGTTATTGTTCCATTACAACTTCACCTCTTCCCCTCGTCCCAAACGCTCCCACATCCAGCAGGTTTCTCTGTAGCTTCTGGTGAACTCTGGCTCCTCCGCCAACACAAATAAGTCTTGTTAACTAAAGTTTTAATGTGGATAAACGTAAGGACGACCCTCGGGCGTATCGAGCAGCAGCAACTCACACTGCGCCATCTTCGAGATCGCCATAATTTCAAAGAGAATTTAAATTTAAGATCTAAAATATACTCAAATATGGACTTATTTACTTTTTACAACTGTTACTAAATTACAACGCCTATGTATTATTTTCATGAGCATCATTGACCTTCTGTTCATCCAACCCACATTTTAGGACTCTGAATCAATAGTAATCACTTAAGGAGTGTGTTTATTTTGTTTATATGAGTTTAGATCTAATAAGAGGATGATTTCTAATTGTAGCAGCAGCCAATGAACAAATCGCTTCTTATCAATTATGTTGACGAAGTCTTAGGCAGTACCGTGTTTTAAAACAAAATATCAGCGTCCACAATGATATCCAGTAAATTAATTTCCGTTTACGCTGATGTAGTGCAATACTTTTAGTCGTAAACGTCTTAAGTGATTCGTTGGTAGTAAAATTTTTTTTTTACTTAGTTTATCGTGTTCTAATTTTCAGATTTTTGCAAGCAACACTGCTGTATTCTAATAGAACGTTTACGCCTCTATTGTAAAAGCAGAGTGCAATATGTCNAGATTTTTGCAAGCAACACTGCTGTATTCTAATAGAACGTTTACGCCTCTATTGTAAAAGCAGAGTGCAATATGTCGCTGTAAATGTACGTATTATGATTCTGTAATTGTGTTTATTAGGAGGTAAAGAAAGTGACTCAAAAATCTGTAGGGAGGATTATTACAATGAGACATGGCATTACCTATGTGGTAATGAGATACAGGCCTGTAAAACTGCGCCGCTTTCTGCGCATTACTCTAGCGTAAAGTAATTTTTTTTATCATAATGAAATTATATTCGATTGGGTTTCTGATAGATATATTGGTTTAACAAGCAGTTCCAGCATAACGCTGAAGTTACGTACCCAATAGCAAATTTGTGTTTTACCACCCTGGAAATTACATGAGGCCGACAGTGGGAACGTCGCTGTAATTAAAATTCCCCTCGATAATGAAACGGATAATAAAATCAGCCTCCGGAATCATGAACAAGGTAGGGATTCTCCAATTCGGCATTAGTCAGAACGTGGCTGGTTAAATCTTTATAAAAATAATTTAATATTTAAATATATTTTTATAGTTCCTCCCGTTCATATTCAATCAGATTTATATTGAAATTATACAACCTTAATGTAAATAAACTTCATTTATATAATGTTCATTACATAATTCTTATCAATAACTTTCTGCGCCCCTATATCCACGTTAAGGATAATTGTCAACACAATATCAAAATCATAACAATATGTACCGAGTCTCGCAATATTTGGTAGAAGGGTTACAAAGTTTTAAGAGCGGGGAATGTGGGGGTTACATAGACGCATCCTTACAACAAGGCACACACACAGTATAGTGATCTTGTGAACCTATCTTTCGTTCGGAATGTAGTCAATAAAGCTGATATTTTCAAAATGAGCAACCAGTAGTGTCATAAATTGTGAGAATATGCTATTCTAATATTAACGAAAACTGTGAGGAGACTGGTGAAAATCATTGTGGTTTCATGTGTTTTGAAGGTAACGCACACAAACTCTCACACTCATAAACCCATATACATACAGGAAGGTATAATCTCATATATATTATATATATATATATATGTATTATAGCCATCCTTCAATACAGGTTTTAAAATGAAAAATAAATCAAGTGATCTCTCTAGATCATGTAAAAATGGTATTTTATTGACCAATGAATTACCGTTTTTTTAGGTAGTGATCGTTCAGAAAAAATTATCAGAGAAGAAAGAAGTTAATTTATACAGTATATTACATCAGTGACAAAAATTGTATTCGAACTTTCGAACTTAATGTATTATCAAACAGATTTTACCCACATGTAATAACACCACCAGGATTTTCTTGCAAAAATCCGCAAAACACCCATTTTTTGCTTCTAGCGTATTTCCATATTTGAGCGGAACAACTATTTTATAATTTATGTGTTCTGCAAATTTTTTAAATGCTTACATGTGTTTGTATATCAGAAATATTGGGACTATAGGCTGTTCACAGTAAAATGAGCACTTTTGAACAACTAGTTACATTTTTCTTTTAGCCAATTTATATCCTTCTGCCACTTGTCAGTGTAAAAACTGCCATGTGAGTAAACACAGAGTTTACATTTCACCATACTCCTAACCAAAAGTTCAAGTCCACAATAATAAGTATTTATTGGTAATTATGTCTGTTAATACTGCCTCAGAAAGGGCTCACTTTACCGCGAACAACCTAATGTGCGTGCAGTACAACTGCATAATTACCACAACTGAGGTAAGTCAGTATAAACACTGACGCGTCTCGCGTCCCGAAATATATTTTTCGTCAGAAGGCACACTCTGTCGAAACTCGCAGGCTGGCTACCGCAATAAATATTAAGGGTTTGGCGAGTGTGCTAGAAGAATGGCGCCAGGATTCCAAGGCGGAATGAACAGGTAGTGTAGGGGCCACATGCGGAGGGAGACAGACGCAGCTGCGTCTCGCAGCTACAAGGGGATGCTAAGCTCACACCAACAGCTGCGTCTCTCCCGAGCCAGCTACCGCAATAAATGATAAGAGCTTTTGGCGAGCGTGTAAGAATAATAGCGACGCGATATCCGGAGGCAGAAGGAATACTGCGCCGACCAAGGGGCCACCAAGTGTCCCAGCACGTGCCGGGCAGAACACTTAAACTTCTATGCCAGAATCGAGGGAAGATGCTGGGCCATTGTGCGGGTAGCCGGAGCGCCGAACACGTTTTACGACCCAGAGGACGCGGCGGTCAGCCCGACCACGTGCAGAGATGATGCGAATTTAATATGGCGAACGAGCTTACAAAAACACAAGGAAAAGGAAGGAACGGGGCAGTCGGCCGATCAGAAGCGCGGAGTGCGGAGTGGTGCCGGGAGGAGCGAGTCCGAGGGAAGGCATCGAGACGCCAACACCGGTCGGCGAGGAACTGTTGCAGTCCAGGCATCGCAGCCCGTCCACCGAGTGACGGAGCAGTCCCGAGGTCACCGGCTGGGAGATGGACCATCGCCTCCGGAGAGGTTAATTAGAAACATACAGGAAGTGCGGCGGACCTTGCTGCCCATGGCGCAAATCTCCGCGTCAAGCCTTACGTAGCCTACGTAGCTAGGGAGAGGGGAGAGTTGTCTCGTGTGTTCATGTAGAAGTTAACCTGTTCAGCGAAAATAAAACTGACATATGTTAACTCGCAAAGAAGGTGAATTTATTTGGTAAATTGGACCTAGGGATTGTAACATCAACATATCCCTACGCCCTAACACTGAGGGCTAGCATCCATTGCTGGCGCCTTACGCAGAGAGCAGAATCAGTACCTTCTTGTACACCATAGAACTAGGGAGGTATCAACCATACAATATGCAGTTGCGAGGGTGATTTTCCCTTTTTCCCGTGTTATGAGTCTCCCTATTTTTTTTCAAGGTGAACGGGTAAAAATAGTTTAAGATACAAAATTTGCTTTTTTTTTAGCCAATATCCTTTTATTTTTCGACATAATCACCATATTTATTTAAGCATTTTTCATATCTTGAAATGAGGTTTTCCATTTCCTGGCGATATAAAATTGCATCCTGCTTATTAAGCCATTTAAACACTTCGTCGCTGGAAAATCATCTGTCCTGTAGATGGTCTTATACGACGACGATTTCAGTTGTAGGACTATTATGACAGGTCACGTGCCACCCGCACCACTATAGACTTACTACACACCAGGTATTGGTAGTGTGTTCTACATCCACCGTACAGCCCTGACTTGGCACCTTCGGTCTATGATCTGTTTGGCAAGATAAAGAAACATCTGCGCAAGACGAGCCGAATTCGATTTCCGGCGGGGTCACCCGGATTTTGGCATGTGTGATTCGCTACGGACGTTGTTGTTGGCTGACGGGCTTTCTCAGAGCACTCACATTTGTCCCGCCCTTGTTGCCCGCTCCTATTACGTCTTCACTTCGTTTCAAAGTCACCTTAGCTCAAGAATTAACTGTTAAGCACCGATTACAGCATTTTAACCTAATGTTCATAATGGGCCACAATTTATTAGATAGTTTTGCAGCTTATTCAGACCAGCGCGCATCAAAATGTGTCACGTGAATCCTAATTAAGAATACAACTGGATTCTAATTGGGGTAGCGGCTTCTGGCTCCTGGCAACTGGCTACTCATCGTCAATAAGTTACTGTTTCTCAAGTATAAATAATATTGTTTATTATTGCCACAGTTAATTTAACCCTGGTAGTGTATAATTATAACCCATTCTTGTCATATGTTTCTTTAGTTGTTGGCATCCATCTCCGTAAAATAACATTTTATCATCTCACGGGGAAATGGTAATTCGGATGCCATTACGATAATAGTTATTAAATGTTCGAACTTTTGTTTATAATAATCGACCCATTAGTGAATTTAGAAAACAACTATTATTTTCGACGTGGCCAAGCAAAGAAATAGTAGCCCTAAAAATCTCTTTTTATGCCAATAAAAACTGAAAAAATAAATGTCTTCATGAATATATCAACCTGTGTGATCCAAACGGGTACTCTAAAACTCCTCTAGATCAGATCAACAAGGATGTATATACATTTGTAAAATCGTGATTGTTTTCTATCAGTTAGGGCTTTGTCAACCCAGCCTTCAGCCACGGGGTTTAATAAATAGGGAATCAGTGGTATAATGCCCACTCTAGACGATTCTTCTATAAGAAAATAAGACCAGTATACCGGACTACTTCCTGCGTGTGAAACTGGTTACACACTTTGATAGCAGCCATTGTAGTAATAGTTGAAGGTCTAGTATAAGAAGGCTATGGTCGCTGAACCTGCACAATTTTCCTGTTCGTTGCAATTCGTAGGACATGGCATTTTTCAGTTGTACTTGACATTAGGTTAGTAGTTCTCCTGAATCCGCTCAATTGTGTGATACATAGTTATTACCACCCTATAATTTTGCGTGACGATTCAATGACAAGATGTAAATGATCATTTGTGCCATAATATTTCGGTCATCACTCACGCCTTACAAGATACTTAAAAATTTTACTAACTCAGCTCTCCCGTTTAGTTAAAAAAAATGCCGCGCTGTCATGTATAAGAAGTGGACTTTCTACGGGTCCGTGTTTGCGCGAGCATGATGGCGTAATATGCTCGCGGGTACTCCAAGAAGACGTTTATCTTCTCACGATCCATCCTTTTCCGCTTGCTCGACAAGTCCCCTCCATTGAGTAAAGGAATACCTTGAGTGGACTTCCTCAGGTTAAAGTAGCTGACCACGCCAGTAAGTAAGATATGAAGTTCTTTGTATGAACACCAAGTAGCGCTAGTCCATTTCCATGGCGGCTGCGTGGGGAAGTCGTCAGCGTTGCCGCTGTGTCATTTACACTATCTCTCACTCATACTACAGCTCTGTCGCTCCCAGACCAAACACCACAACAGTTGAACGTGTTCTGAATGTCTGCTTTACCCACGAAGCTGGGACAGACCAGATGGCGGACACCCGAGTAATTATCTCAAGCCATATATGTCGGTTTCCGAAAATATTACGTGTTCCGTAAAACGTATGTATGCACAAAATTAAACTTAACGTACTCATTAGTAACGGCAAACGTTGCAAATTACTAACAGGGTCATAATACAACAATAAACAAAACTTTAAAAAATACCCGATAAATATGGAGTTAGGTAAAGTATATATACACTGACGAGCAAAAAAAATTGGTACACCTGTCTAATATTGTGTAGGGCCCCACCGAGCACGCAGAAGTGCCGCAAGACGACGTGGCATGAGCTCGATTAATGTCTGAATGTATGCAGGAGGCATTTCACACCATGAATCCTGCAGGGCAGTCCACAAATCCCATCTGCGCCAATTTGAGAAAGAGTTGCACGTCTGTCACGTTTAATGATTCTCGTCAGTCGTCGTTTGTCCCTTTCTTTCACGATATTTTTCCGGCCACAGCGATGTCGAAGATGTTATGTTTTACCGGATTCCCGATATTCACGGTACATTCGTGAAATGGTCGTACGTGAACATCCAAATGTTACATCTACCTCGGAGATGCTATGTCCCATCTCTCGTGCGCCGACTATAACACCACGTTCAAACTCACTTAAATTTTGATAACCTGCCATTGTAGCAGCAGTAACCGGTCTAGCTGCCGATCGCATCGCATTACTCTGATTGGTTCCATACCTCTGTTATTTGCATATGCATGCCTATACACGTTTTTTTTTTGGCTCTTCAGTGTATTATAACACGGACATTCTATATGCTGTTTGTGTGTGGCTCAGTAAGTTCGTGCACGAGTGTGTCCATCAAAATTTTAGGCTCCAGTTTTCAAATGTCCGTTGTGTAACGAGGTTTATATGTGATAGAATATTACTGTTTATAACTTATGTTATTGTTAGAAAAGGTTTATTTCCAGAATGACTTTGTCTTAAAGCAATAAAACGTAAGTAGCAGCGCATTGCAATAGACTAGCTGTGGCTATATACTAATCAAATCCATAGGTTTAAAAGTAAATAATTCGAGCTTTGTAGCGTGAGTTATGTTAACAGGCGCACACAAAAGCCTCCAGTTTAATATCGTGATATTTTTGCCTTACTTTGTCCTTCTCACCGCATTAGCTTTTGTAATTATGGAAAGCACAAGATTGATTATTACGCTCATTGAAGATATGCATGTAATTACAGTGGCGGTGCGTTGATGAAGGTGGGAGGGGGGGGGAGGAGTGATATCGGGACATATCCCCCCTCCGATATAATATTAAAATATTAAAGAATAAAAAATTTTAAACAAAGTGAAAACTTTTACTTAATCGCTTATAGCGTGTTTTTAAAGCCCAGAAAATTTGTGTATTACTTCGACAACATAAATGAAAATTGAAATAATGTGAAGTGTATCAAACGTTTTAAATAACAGTATTTAATATTGACTACTGTATTTTTATAGTTATCATCAAGATTGCCAACATAAAATACTCCTCACAAGAATACTTTCGCAGCTAGTAAGCCACAATGAATCGTGTACAGCAAAGCCATACAGATGTCGTGTATCATTGCCAGATATACTGTTGCGGGAACGTAAAGCCGTTCTTAGAAACAATTCCCATTGTACGAGCAGCTGTTTCCACTACCCGTCGCTTCCCACTCAGAACACGGGTTAGTGTGTTGGCCTTTCTGATCTCAAATGACACGGCCGAGGAGGGTCGCATCAAGACGGTTTACCACGAACATATATGACAGACATCAAATAAGGATTTTGTACAACTCGCTGTTTGACACATGCGCCAACCGTGACATCGTGAACGCCTTGTTCACCGAGCACTGCACAGTGGTAAAGCCGCTTATAATAGAGGGCGCCGCCTTTGTTTATGGTGTTTTTCTTAGAGATACCATCACTGCGTTGTGTTGATCATGCGACTGCATACCTCTCTTGCATTAATAGTGTTAGTGGGGTTAATACTTGCCAATTAAGCAAATAGTTTTCCTAATGTGACGCGCTATTATCATTTTCCTAACAGATGAGAGAGCTAGCTTCTCTACAGTTGGTACGAAGGTGTAGATTTAGAGCCAGTTCTACGCCAGCCGGCATTAAAAGGAGGCTCATGTAAATAAGCTAAAAATAATTAACCCTGACCTGTGAGCCAGATGTCATCCGAGTCCTTGCCGGCAGGGGCCATGAATTTCGAGGGTCGCTGGCCGCCCTACATTTTCGGGTTTAATCCCCCCCCCC
>NQII01005548.1:15305-62201 GCA_002778355.1 Clitarchus hookeri
CACTTCAAGATTTGTTTCGGCTTTTGCGGCCAAACCGTGTCGCCTTTCGGATCGCGGGTCTAATCTAGTTTCGTGCTCGCAAGGGCTTCATTTGCTATTCAAATGCCGTGAGATGAAGGAGCGTGGGCTAGTGACAAGGGAGAGGGGATGGGAGGGAGTTCGGCGTGGTCCTGTTTATGACGGGACAACCTAACATGTTTAAGGGACCCCAACTTTTTGCCCCTCTGTGTATATCTCTCGCTCTGTCTCTGTCTCTGTCTGTCTGTCTCTCTCTCTCTATCTCTGCCCTTTCCGCGGATCGCGTCCCTCGCGCAATAGCTAATTCAGTTGTCGCCGAAATTGTGATGAGAAAACGAGGAAACCAAACAAGAGGTCGTCGGTCTCACCCCCGCTTCTCCTCTTCTCACTTCGCTTGCTCATCTTCCGCGAGGGGTCTGAAACCGTATAATTCACTCGCGAAATAAATTCAGGTCCACCGGAAAGTAAATTACCCCCGAGCTGGTGAAACGCTGTAAGCGTGTTTCTAGCCACGTGCCCGCCATGTGCTTCACGTACGCGATGACGCAGAGTTCCCGGTAGCAAATATTGAACGTTATCCGCGGGGTGAAGGCAAAGACGAAGACATCAACTAGGTATGTAAGCATCGCGCTGAATATGCTTAAATTCGAAGCGTATTTTGTTACGTGTAATAGCGGCTGCTTCGCTTTCGGAAGACGCTGTGTGCTTACACTGGAGAACTTTACTTTCAGGTGTAGTTCATAACTGTTTTTAGCGAACAACCATTGCAACAACATATTGTTATTTTTCTCCATTTTACTTTCCATCAGATAAAGATTCTGTTAAACGTTCTTACATGAAAGGAAATAAATATTATTTTGAGTTGTTATATAGCTGTGGAATATATGCCCCTTGCCCGCCACTGCAATGGATTTTACAACAATCATCTTTACGTATACTTTAAGACGGATAGTAGTACTATTATATAAAAAAGTTGTTAAAATGTATTTTTTTCATATAGATTAAAAAAATTAATTATGAAATAATGCAATATCTAAACTTCTAACATATCACAGAGTCCTGGGATAGAAGCGTTTATATTAGTATTTCAGTTAATAGCAAAATAAATTTCTAGTGCGGTGAAATGCAACACAAGTGGATGAAGGAGAANGAATATGCTTAAATTCGAAGCGTATTTTGTTACGTGTAATAGCGGCTGCTTCGCTTTCGGAAGACGCTGTGTGCTTACACTGGAGAACTTTACTTTCAGGTGTAGTTCATAACTGTTTTTAGCGAACAACCATTGCAACAACATATTGTTATTTTTCTCCATTTTACTTTCCATCAGATAAAGATTCTGTTAAACGTTCTTACATGAAAGGAAATAAATATTATTTTGAGTTGTTATATAGCTGTGGAATATATGCGCCTTGCCCGCCACTGCAATGGATTTTACAACAATCATCTTTACGTATACTTTAAGACGGATAGTAGTACTATTATATAAAAAAGTTGTTAAAATGTATTTTTTTCATATAGATTAAAAAAATTAATTATTAAATAATGCAATATCTAAACTTCTAACATATCACAGAGTCCTGGGATAGAAGCGTTTATATTAGTATTTCAGTTAATAGCAAAATAAATTTCTAGTGCGGTGAAATGCAACACAAGTGGATGAAGGAGAAGAAAATGTAACTGTGCGAAATCTCTAATAGAGTTCAGTTGATGCGGAAACGGCAACAATAAATGATAGGGTGTATACGCAAACTGGCGCTTTCCAGCAACCAGCCTACCGGCGCTACACAATTTGTCTAAATACTGGCCATTGTGGCATTGGAAGCAACCAGGTACTTCATTATTTGAGACACACATTATTTAGATAACAAGTGCCTTTCCAGTTTATTCGGTGATTAATCACTCACTTTCTTTACAAATGAGTTGGGATGGGTACATTTTGCGGATTCGTTTGAGAATGAACTAGACTTGTAACACGAATATGTGAGTCGCTCTCACTATCGAATTTCAGTTTCTTAAAGACTTCCTGTAATATTCTGCGTCACTCACAAATATGTACATTAAGAAGGGCCAAACCCCATATCGAGAAATAAGTGGCTACTCACTGGGTCAGAAAGCAATGGGCAAATAATTAAGATTTTAGTTTACAGAATAATTACTGTGCAGTCAAGAGTAAAGTTCATGGAAATCACGAAATTGTTGTTTTTTGGTTATGCAGATAGCCGAGAAAATAATACTGATGTGGAAGAAGCCGATGTCGCTAGTACTGTTAGCAGGAATATCTGGCTTCAGATGAACCAACGTAGGGTATAATTAATACCATGTGCGAAAACATTAAGTTTATCAAGTGAACGTCAAGCAGTACCGTGTTCGTGAGAGGGTAGGAATTGTATTTGTGAAACAAGACAAAGGGCTTTATAAAAGTAAAAATTATAAACACCTATTCTATTGTCTTAGACAAGATGTAGAGACTTAAGTAGTTGGGCTTGACATACTCATATACTGTTATAGATTAGTTAAAGCACACGATGTAATTTAGTTCTCGTGTCAGAGTGTTCCGATATTTTTGTCATGCATGGAATTTCGGGGAAAACTTTCTCACTAGCATAAGTAATTATATGTAATTAATCATTTAGTAAAGACCATTAAGGAATAGATAGCAAAATGACGCGAAAATTACTGTTTCCAATTTCGGTCATAGGGTCAACTGGTGGCATAGTTTTTTTTAAAAACAAAACTAGTAAAATATAATAGGTACCAAGGGATGAGTGGACAGAATTTGGCATGAAGACACGAAGTAGAATGTAAAGAGCTGTTAATGACCTACTATTTT
Organism: Clitarchus hookeri; assembly: GCA_002778355.1. Taxonomy (NCBI): domain Eukaryota; kingdom Metazoa; phylum Arthropoda; class Insecta; order Phasmatodea; family Phasmatidae; genus Clitarchus; species Clitarchus hookeri. The sequence continues at coordinate 18,154 of NQII01005548.1, forward strand.
AACTACAAGTTTACCCTCACTGCAGCTGATTGTGAACATATTTCAGGTAAGTTTGAATTTTCTGTCGTGAAATACAGTTAGTGGTGAGTCAGGCAAATATTTAAATGTTCCTCAGCTGCTTAGCTGTTATTTCTTCCGCCTCAAACTGCGATGGCCGGGGTTAGATCACCGAGCGCGTGTGTTTTCCTAGTGTATTCCAATCACCCCACATACGTGTGATTTTCTTTCACCGTGCAAGTAAACATGCGATGGGTTCACATTTGTGGATAATTTACAGGCCTTATATAAGTTCATCAGCTAAATGCGCGTTAGTCACCGAGTCGTTGTTCGGTTCGAAAATAATTTCACAACACACTGGACCATAATTCTTGGTACTTTACAAAATATTTCGTCGAAAGTCGAGATGGAAGTGCCTCTCTCTTCCATCTAGTGGGGAATTTAGGACACAATAATGAAACTGCTACAAAAACACTGTAACAGCGTATGTGTTACTTCCATTAATGCCAATAAGCAAGCTGTCTTTACAACTAGACGGGCCGACAGCTGATGAAGCGCAAATGATCAGCCTTCGACATTGCCTAATACAGTCTCAATTTGTAATATAACTCCTTATTTACACGCGTTTTTTTTTTTCAAAATTATTACTGGAAGTACTTCCGTCTGCGTTAAATGTAATAGTAATTTGTAATATTAATTGATACATGTAGCTATCTCATTTATTAATTGCAATTCGATTTCTTTCTCATATAAGAGTTTTTGGTTAATTAGAACTCTCTCAAATGTTCTTCACTCAACTCTTCAGTACACTAAACGTTTTTAATAATATATATATATTTGTAAATCACTACATCATCAATTAGAGACGTATGTAAAGTTAATGACGTATGTAAAATAAAGCACAAGAAAAGTTTTACTTATCAGCTTGTTATCAGCTAGAACTTCGAAATAGTATAAATGCTAAATTTTTGAAGATTTTTAGTGCTTTCTTCGATTTTGACTTTTAAATACAAATAACTCAGATTGCACAATGAGTGGAAACAGTGGAAGATAATAAGTTACAGACTTGGGCATATATTTGTTGGACGATCATTAAATTTTGTCCAAGTATACCAGATGTTTCATAATTATAAGTAAAACCGGCCGACCGTGTAGATGACTATTAAATAATGACAAAATTATAATAAAGTAAGGTCCGGAAACCAATCGTTTCCGAGATATCGCGTCTGAACATGTGCTACCATTGCGTTATTACGACCTTGTTGGTGCCTTACGTCCCAGACAACGGCCGTCACATTGAGTGTCAGCAACGGCATGCTCTCGTAGCAGCATTTGGAACAGTTGCCATTGCTTCAAACACATTTTCTAACGAAGAGGTGGCCGACATCCATTTCATGTATGGACGTGTTGATGGTAACGCACGGAAGGCAGCACGATTGTACCACGAACTGTTACCGCACAGAAGACAGCCAGACAGCCGAGTTTTCGTAATGTTCCTGTAACATAGAGAAGACATAAATAAGAATGTGTCATACGCAAACCCACGCACGGCGGGAAACGCTAGCATCCGCAGTTATTCCACAGAAAATGTGTTGCATGCGTCTTCTTGTTGGCAACCACCAGTGTGAGAGAGTCGTGTGATTTGCAGCTTTCGCAGGCGGTATTACACCAATGCACATTTTGGGAATATTTGTGGCAGAGGCTTCTGTTATCTGTTTTATCAGCTTGTTTTCCTCACAAAGGCTGCGGACAAAACACGTTTAATATGGGCTACGGATAATAACGAAGGAAACCATAAAAAATATATCCTTCACGCCAACACAATCCTCTCTGAACCGTTAGATACAAATGACCGATTATGTGGTTACCAGTACCTCAGTCTTCAATATTCCACGAAATGGTTAAAAAAAACACTAAAAATTATAGAACGTTAATAAACCGGGGCACAAAACTTAAACATTCCGACGTACGCTGTAGAGCACAAATTTTTCCGTGGACGTTGGTGGTCTGCTTAGTAATCAAGTTAAGCAGTACAGATCACCGTGTTACGTTCCCAATGGTTTTGAGTCTCATCATTGTAGTTTCACTTCAAAAAGCCACAAACCCGCCGCGATAAGCTGTCCTCTGCTCGCTGTATGGCTCATGATGCCGTAGAGCCAAAGAGGTGGTCCGTTTTTGGTGCGTAGACTAAAGGTGTGGTAGACCGATCTCGCTGGTTGCGCACAACCAATGTCTGCGACCCAAGACTAAACTGCTTTCCTACCAATACGACTTGCAAAAACCAGCGTGGATTGGATTTGAGGTCAGAACACTGTTTAGTTAAGAGGTGCTTTGAGATGTTTGTATACTTCCTCTAACCTATTTGGAATGCAGTTAAATTAAATTCAAATTTGTGTAAGTATGTTATTCGTACAAAAGTGCTCGTCCTTTGAAAATTAAGTTATAAAAAAACACGTCCACCACTTTTGACCATGTGACTTTGAGAGTTCCTTTGGGATAGGTCAATGTTGGGTACATGCGCAGAAGAAGAACAAACGGTCTACATCATCTTTAGTCTGTGGTTTGTTTGAAGCAGTATTGCTTTTCGATATCGCACGGCTGACACCGGACCTCGACGGAACAAAGTAAAGTATGATAGAAGGAGAGTGGAGGGGGGAAAACTCGTCCACGGAGCACGGGTTCCGGCAGTCGATGGCCGAGGGGGATGGGGTAGGTGGTGGTGTCGCTGTCAAGGGCAGGCCAGCAGCAATCTATCAGCCCCTTGATGCTGGAAAGGGGAAGTTGCTGGAGGCTGGAAGGGGGTAGGTAACAAGTGGCGTGCCAGGTGGCGGGCACAAAGCCGTCTGCGCGTGAAAGGGGAGGAGGGAGGTGGCGAAGGAAGGGTAATTAGCACCGGTGGGGGCCGGGACCCCCCTCTCTCCCTCCTCGCTACCTGCGCTGGCGTCCCTTTGTCGGCGCCATTGTCCCGCCATAATGAGCCGCGGACAGCGCAGGCGAGCTGCCAGCCGGTCTGTCGGGAACGATCGCCCCGTGCCGGAATCGAACCGCGGACAGCAGGAATCTATTGCTGCAATTAACGCCAGGTTTCGCTTGCCATATTGCATTACTGGATCCCTCCTCATTATATTTTTCTAAGAAGTATTCTGATATATCAGTACGTATTAGGACATTTCACAAACACATTTAAAGGTAAGATACGAGGGCGTAAAAAGCACATTTTGCTAGTGAGGGTCCTTTAAAAGAAGGTTTTTACCACACCCCTTCAGCGTTTATGCACACGCCCATCAGTGTACAAAGTAGGCCTTAGTGGGCGAGCTTTTAGTGAATATTAATAATCTGTTTCCAAATGTTGTAACCAAAGTGAAAAAAAAATGCTGTTATTAACTTATTTAACCGAAGAGACATTCTATCGGAACTGAACTTAGACATTCAATCATATACTACACAATTATTCAGACATAAAATTTAATTTTCATTACTCTTAATTTACGAAAATAATACTCTGTGCGTCGTGTGGCTACCTTATATTTTTATAATTATTATTACAGGCTGGAAAATGCTGGTAAATATTTTAGCTTTCCATAGCAGTATGTTCCTCGTGCATACCTGCGTTGTATTGTGACTATCGTGTCATCCTGAATGCATACATTAAAGCATCTTCAATACTGAAATAGAAGTTAAAATGTAAACTGATCTCATCCGCTACTTTAATATATTATTCAAAACTAACAGACAAGAAAGAGCTTCATTACCACTATGATTCGTATGTCCATAGGGTTATCGTGACTCCAGTGGTGGTCCCTCAACTCCAGTCGGAGTTCAGACCCCCAAGACAATCACGGGTCCTGTTACCATGTTAAGATAGACTCCAGACAAAATAATTAACTGATGGCCGCGAGATTTTCTTACTGTTACTCAAAGCACTTCCACCTATTTGCTCTATCCTCCTGTAAAGAAAGAGTATCTTCAACCAGCAACGAGTTATTACAAAACAATAGACATAAATTCATATTTGAAATGTCTGTCGTTTTATTATTTACCATACAAATGATAATAAAGCATAGCTACAAAATCTGTTACGATTTCTTTACTATTGTGTGATTGAAAAATATTGATGAAAAAATAATATCTTATTTACAGTACTTAAATTTTTAGATTATATAAAGGATTGAATAAATTCGTTAACTGGGGTGTCCAAAAGCTGAAACATATTAGAGATTTATTTTAAATATATGAGGAAATAACACTGTACTATTTTGTTGCTTACATAAGGGTTAGCCAAAATGATAATTAAATAATAATGTTTCGATCCAGTCCGACGGCAATGGTGGTGGTTTAACCCATATGTTTTTCATTCCCATTACAGGGAAATAATGATGCAGTTGATCGTAGAATATCGGGCTGTCGTTAATACCACAGCAGGGGCGGTGACTTTGCAATGGCGCCGGAACCGGAGGTACTGGGTGGTGACGAGTGTCGTCGCCTCATGTTCAGGGATGCATCTCGGTTCTGCATTGTCGCGAATGACTATCGTATGCGAGTACGGAGAAGCCGAGAGGAGGGGATAAATCCCGCCATTTTATGGAGAGGCACAAATAGCCTCTCTTTTTGCATCCTGCTGTAAGGACGTCACTTCTGATAGACCCTGATAGAACAGCTCTACGTCAATGACATCCTACGTCCTCATGTCTAACCCCTCGTGAGAGAGTGTATATTGTGTCAAACAGAAAAAATCTTAACTGTTTCAAATTAAAATAGTTAATTATAAACCACATATAGATATTAAACTAAATGTGTAAGATTAAAAGCCCATCTTAACTTAATGTGATGACGTTAAATGTATAGTTCTAAAATGCAATGAAACACAAAACGAGACGACTGAATCGCACACACTGCACACGGCAGTATACAACAGTGGGATACACTTAAATTAATACAAAATAATAATAAACTGAGGTAGAAAGAGGTTGTGTACACCTCTGTTTATATGTGGATGACGTTGCGACATCTGTAGTACTTGTAACGAATTTTCTGGGTACAATGCCTACCCTAACTGCGCATGACTATCACCCAAATTGAATACTAAATACGTTGACTAGTTGGAAATCAGGATTATTGCCTCTTTAACACTTTGATAACCAAAAACAGTGTGAGAACTGGAAATTATATTCACCTTAGTGACGTTGGAAGGCAGTCTGACGAGTTCCTTTAGTCCTGTCCCGTCCAGACTCTAAGTAGGAATACACACACACTTGATCTTACCAATATGAAGTAACGTGTACTATTTGTACATCCAGCAACACAGCAGTCTGGTAGTAAAAATATTTGTAGATAAAACCAACACATACACAAACTAGTAAACTAGGAGAAAAACATGCCACTACTACGAAATGACAACAACGGGCGACTGTGTTTGAATAAAATGTCTGGAGGTTTAATTGAGCTGTGAAAAACTCGTGTTTTCACAGAAAAAACAAATAAATCATCCAGATTGCAATACAAATTAATAAATTATCCGTGGTTCCGAAAATATTAATAACTTGAATGAAATATTTCTGCTTTGAAACGCAAGTGCCCTCATCACGGTAACAAATTAAAGTACCTAAATATTCAAACATCACGCCAAAATCTTACGTATTCCTTCAAAAACAATGAATTTTAATAAAACGAACGTTTGCAATAAGCTAGCGGCAGAGCAAGGATTTAGTTCAGGTTTGCCTTAGTAAATGTCGGAAAAGTCGTATAGGTACAAAAAAACAACATGGTGGCGTGAAAAATGTTCTAGAAGGTCATATGAACGGTGTTAGGTGAAAAACATTATTTATAATTCCATAGCTGGAATTAGTGGTTAAACGTAGAATTTGGAAGATCTTGAAGTTCCCGATGATCAGATACGCCGATGCGACATCTCTCCGGATGCGCAGCAGCCCTGGGTGACGTATTTGCTATATGTAAGCGTACGGTTTACGGTGCTGGCATACAGTTCAATGGCACCTTAACGGACGTCTCACGAGTTCCAGCTAACCTCTCTGAAAACTACGTGCAGTGGTCTAATACAGACCTACTTATTGCTTTTAACACCTTGCGTCTTCGTCTCTGGTAGACGGCCTGTAGTTTCAGGGGTGCGAACTCGGACTTCCTTATGAAAAATCTAAATTTAACACCTACTGCACAGCCCACCAGGGCTGGCTGCCTGACGTCGCGTGACAAGATGTCCATCTTCTTCGTTGAAAGCTTAACTTAAGAATGTTCTTTAAACATCGGCCATCACGAAGGCTACACATTAAATTCATCTGCACTGCCACTTAAAACTGCCCCAATGCTCAAAAATGCATAGGGTCGTATGGCTTTTTAAGTACAAGTACACAATGTATAAATAGAAAGACATATGATATACGGCCAACATTAAAATACTGTCAAAAAACCAAATTAATCATGTGAAAAATATAGTTAGGCTGTTAAACATTTAAATTACGTGTTAATAATTATTATTTCTTCTAGCATAAAATTCGTGTTAGAACATTATAAGGAATGACATATTTTGGTAAAATTTTTTATATTAAAACACATTAAACAAATCTGGAAATTAAATATTTTAGCAGTGTTATTGGAGTTACATATGTAACCACAAATATGGAAAGTAGCATTAGGCCTCCACACAAAAGCTTAGCGCTCTTAAAAACACAGCTTTTTTCGGGCAACTGGTATATTCACAGTACACTGCTGCTGCTTTAAAGATGAGCATTTCCTTTCATGAAGATAGGTTTTAATATTAATCAATTTTACATTTATTAGGTTTTGTGCGATTTGGTTAAAACAAACTTTATAGACATTAATACAGCAAAAACATTTCAGGGACGCTGGTTGACAATTCATGCTTGTAAGAATGTAAACTGGCGTTGGTAAAATCGCATGATATTTCCGAATGTTTCACTTCTTCACTGCAACCAAAATATACACTAATATGCAAAAAAATTGTTTACCCTGAAGGTACTATCGCAGGGGGCAGGTAAGTGGGTACATGCACACGGCATGATAGTGTGTATATATGCATCGGGAACATCAACATATTGTACCACACAAAGTATTGCAGGAGACCAACATTTGCAAGATACACGTAGTAGAGTTTTACCGCTTGCCTCCGTAGCGCGGAGACAAGCGGTAAAACGGTGGGGCATGGCGGCAGACAGACGTCGGATGTTATCCTGGCCAGAGTGCACTCTGGCACAGTCTTTCAACAAGACATCACACACGACTCATGCGTCTATGGAACACATTTATCATGTCTATTGTTTTTCCAAAATTTGTCTAACAGCTTACTTTTTGTGTTTGATGCACAATACCTTTATTCCTAATTTATTCCAGCAATTTTTAATAAAGTGTCACTTAGGAGGTTCTACCATGGAAAAGCAGTAGTGTTACTATGTTGTTTTTGGGACAAGGATAACAAAGATGTCCACCATGACGTCATGAAATTATCGCTTGAGGCCGGCAAGGACGCCCCGCGCGACCGCCGGCCTGGAGCGCTGGCTGTCATCCAAGATGGCGGACGGCACCACGGCGCCACAGCCCGCAGTCCTTGCCCCTGAAGACCCATAAGCACGCTACTAAGACAATTTTCATTGCGACAATGTATAGTCATGCACAAGCTGCGTATATGTAACTATGTAACGTGTAATAGCAAGTAGTTGGAATTTACTAGATTGTAATATTTGATTCATGGAAATAAAGATATTTAATGGCGACAATGAAAATCATATATTTTTTTTACAAAATGGTAATTTTTTTTTACTATTAATATTTATGTTATAAATAATTTTTGGTAGGCAAAACTAAAATGGTTTTAATTATGTAATTATTGGGTTTCAAGATTAAGACGCTGAACATCCCCCCGGACACAAAAAAAGTATGTTATTCTGTAAACTAAATCGGTCACCTTTACAACTGTGCCACCAGAACGTGTGATTCGGAACATTCCTTTTATATAACTTTCCCTTTCCACGTCTTTTTACTTTCCCAACACTCCCAGATAAAGTGGACTCGCCCAAACAAGGACGTTGCAGCAGAACTGGCTCTTGGCACTATCTCTCGCAGCTATCGTCCCACCTATTATATACCACTCGGCGAAACCTTCCACACCCTTCTGCTACTTCCCGGCCAATCACTCTTCCCCTGTGCTCACCCCTTCCCCCGCCAGGCACACTTACCAGGGCTCAGTGTAACAGGTCGTACTGGCACCACGTAAAATATAACCCCTCAACCCCTCTCCTGCTTCCCGCGCTGGGTGGCGAAATATCGTCCGGAGATGTAACGAAACTTTACTCTCACCCTGCCTTCTCCCTCCCCATCCCCCGCCACCGAAGAGAAAGTTTCGACTTTAACAAACCCTCGCCCCACACCTTGCTCACGCGCGACATCAGATGACACTCCCGCCATAATTCCTTCGAGAATATAGCACGGATCACCATCCGTAAATTCAACTGCTCACGGTGAAGTGAGTATTTTTTAAATCAGCATTAAAAAAATTATCTTTGCACGTTAACTAAATATGTGCTACCGTGCCCACTGGTAAAAGGCTCCCAGCTAATTTTGTAGCGAATTTAGATAAACAGTTCTAAATCTTGACGTTGTATTGTGAATGTAATACATAAATTTACTACAAATTAAGTTAAGTGTTTTTTGTCTTTTTCAAATTAGAACGCGAATTGGATAATAGGAACATATCTTGGTTCCTTACAGTTACAACTTTTCACTTGACTGGCGCATGCATTTAGAGATCAGACACATAGCAACGCAAAGTGTACATGTGGCGGGAGATTGCAAAATAACGAAAATGGTATGAGTGAAGGAAGGCTTTCGAAAGTGCTGAACTATTCGCGAGCAGCCTATATTTACGGCTACAGCGTAATACACACGTTTTCTTTAGTGGATTGCTGCCCCGTGACGCATGGACCGGAGTACATTGACCTCCATCTTGAATACGTCTCTAAAGTCATGAGATGGTAGTGTTTGTTTCATTTGTACTCTAACTGAGGTGTTTATAATTATTTTCTTATACGGTTTATTTACATTGTTAGAGTATACTCGTGTGCAAAGTGTAGCCATATAATAGCTAAATATACAGAAGCGAAACTGTGTGCCTTTTACTTACTGGTTCTTGAAACGGACTTCGTGCACGATTTTCTTTTGCGTGCTTCGAAATATTTCCTATGGGTTGGCCTGTCCATTGTCAAATAAATTTCCAGGAGTTGATTGGCGAACGAGTTTTCTCCGTCTAACTGGCAAGTGGGGCCTTTTAACTGCCACTTGTGGCCCGAATTTGCAGTGCACACAATTGTTTTGTTCGTTTATTTTTAGCTATTATGTACAGATCATTAAAAAATTAATTCAATAATACAGATTTTCTTTATACAATAGTTCATATAAATACTCTATGTGTAAGGTTCATATTGACGTACGTAATTTAGTACATTATCAGAAATGTACATAGGCCTACACGAAAATGTTCACGCATATAAAGGATGTTATTGAACAACACAGACAAACTAAGGGGCCCCGGTGGTATAGTGGCCAGACTACTCACCTCCAACCTAAGCGAACCAGGTTCGATTCTCGTCAGAGTCGCTCCCGGATTTTCGCATGTAGTAATTGTGCTAGACGATGCCGCTGGTAGGCGGATTTTTTCCTCGGCGATCTCCCATTTTTCTCGCCCTTGCATTCCGGCGCTACTCCATACTCACCTCACTTCACCCACATCGGTTCTCAAGACCTCGATGTTGAGGAGCTACCCAAATCTCTCCACTTCACAGTTTAAAATAAGGCAAATTTTTAATTACTAAAATATTACACAAAAATGTAGGAATCTCTTTTCCCTTAAAGTAATTATTAAAGAAAATGCGCGTCCCCAACAATCGAATTTTGAAAACCTTTTTTGTTCAAAATATTATATGCTTCTTGCGATTAAGGAATAAATGTGTGAGTGGTGTTTTGTAGAACGTAGATCTGATACCTCTGAAAACGTGGTTGACAATGTCATCCGCCTTCACGGTGAAAATGGGGATTGGCATATTATTTTTGGATGAAACTTTTAACACTTGTTATGACCCTTCTTAGTGTTATGTACCTGTACTTAACATATAGCTGATATCTTAATTGACCATGTTTATGTAAGTACGTGTTTCATATAATTGTTAACGTCATTTCATGGGGTGCCATAATATCGCACTGTTTGTCTGATTAAATCATTTGTATAACAAGATTCTTTCGGATGACAAACAACTGAAATCTGTGAAGGGAGAAGCGGGCAATTTCCGGCTGCACACGTGTTGTAACCAAGTTAATGCATGTTTGTGCGCATGATCAGTATTGTCATGCAATTAGGAATATTATATTCGTGTAAAATAAATTGAATTACAATTAATTTAGTATCGAGTATTGGCAAACTCACGCAACAATTACGGAGCGCGGAACCAATATGGACACGTGGAGGGGAGCCCCGCGACACCCTGTAGAGGGCGAGGCGATATTTCCGCGCCAAAACGCGGGGAGGAAGTTCTCCGTGGGCTCGGGAGACAAAACTTAGGAGGCAGACACGGGCCCAGGGCTCAGGCCTCTCCGAGGAGCGAGGGAGGTGCTTGATTATGGCTGGTGCAGGAACAACTATTCATCGCGGCGATACGGTATACGGCCGCGCGGAATAATCACCGAGAAGTGACAGTTAATCGTGGACTGCAGCCGTAGTAATTTATTAATGTATACTTTATGAGCCGACAAGCAAGCATCCCCGGTCGTGTTGCGTAAGATTGCTGCTACAGTCAGTACTGTACAAGTAATCAACCATGTACTATTTGACAGAGTTAGCCAAGGCATAAATAACCCACTTAGACAATAGTCATTACCTAGATTAATATTGTCAAGTTGATAACATTGTAGAAATTTTTGCGTGTTATCATTTCTTTTCTATTCTTGAATTTCTCGTTCGGCAATGAGGAAGTGGTTGCGAGCCAAGCCGCATCGTATGGTAGTCGGCGATAGCTGTGCTTGCAGATGTCTCTGGTGTGACTTCCGCCGGGTCAACACCTTCCTGTATGACAACCGTAGAAATCGGGCGATGCGACAGGCGGCCTGCGCTGTGGTTTCGAGGCCTCCCGGATGGCTGCAGTATCCGGGTGCGGTGGACGCGTTCATGCTGGCTGAGCTGACGGGCGAGCCCGTGGTGAGGCTTCCCGGTGTAAGGTTCAGAGAGTTCTCTTAGAGTCCGTGTCGGGGAAGGATGTCATCCGCGAGTGTCTGGTAGATAGACCTAAGCAGGTGCTTCGGCCCCTGGCTAGCGCTTTTTTTGCCGCCAAAGTGCCTAATGTTAATGTATGATCACCCGCCGTGTATTTTAGATGTAGGAGAAGGGCGGCCTCAGTTCATTTTGAGGTTGTAGTAGCGTATTATCTCGAAAACTACTCAACCAATTTTCGCCATATTTGGCACGTTAGTAGCACAACGAGAGGCCACGTTAATATAAGTAATTAAACTTTATTAGACACTTATTTTCAAAATTGTGGCCATATAAATGTTTTAGGCTTATATGGTTTAACTACCATACAGTTTGACCGATTTCAAACTTTTTTTGTACGCTAACCGTATAAATTACAATCATCATATACCTTAAACCACCACTTTTGTAAGCCGTTTTGTAATATAGAGCTACATTATTTAATAAAGCTTTTGAGTAAAATCTTGGGAAACAATTGACAGATTGCTACCAAATTCGGCAAACAAGTAGCAATGCGGCAGTTGATATGAACAAATAAGTTTCAAACACTTATTTAAAAAATGGCGGCCATATAGCCTTTTTTAATTTGTGTGTTATATCGTCGAAACAGTGTAATTAATGCCAGTTAAATTTTGTATGTTGGCTGTATATATTACAGCCATGAAATGTGTGAACACAAAATATATTTTTTTAGCCATTTTGAAAATAGTAGTACAAGGAAAATTTAAATTATGTGATATCTCCGATAAAATAACCGATATATACCAAATTTGGCAAACAAGTGGCACGTAAAACTGATGAACTTTTAAAGTGTCAGACACATATTTTTTTTCAAAATGTCACCATATAAACATTTTAGCTCAGAATTTTTTATCTATGAAACAACAAATCTAATTTTAACTTAACATGTGCTGACAGTGTCCATCATATCCATCATAATTTTCTATGCAAAGCCTCATATGTCCGCTATTTTGTAAGATACCTTAGTATCAAATAATACAATTTTTATTTCTTATCTAGGAAAACAATAAATCGATTTCTTTCAAATTTGGCGCACATGTTTCACGAAAATGTATTTGCTCGCATGTAGAGGAAAGTGAGCTCATTTGTTATCAGTAACTTCTTGTTTTTTTTGTTCATAAAATATTAAAATTAAGATACTCTGATAGCTACATGGAACATATGTATTTCGAGAGGAAAACGAGAGCAGGAATAGTACACGTTTTTACACAAAAATTATTTATTTGTTTCTAATGTTTAAAAAATTATTATTATGGCCGCTTACCTGTTTTAAACCCTGTTACATTTTATACGACAGCTAATCTTATAAATGTTGACGTCCTTCTTCAACTACCTTGCATATGTTTCCTGCCTCTGGCGTCGTTTTTTATAGCTCAGTGAAAGATACGCGGAGACACGAGTGGTCAATCAAAACCGACCGTTGTTTCGTGTATAATTTGCTTCTAGTGTCTAACAAAAATATTTCAATTACCTGGCCATAATGAACTAAGTGCAACATGTTTTCCGTTTCGAAAGTTTTAATGACACACCTATTTCAGGTTTAAATGAATACGTTTTATATTATATTAACTTTATTTTCTTACAGGGCATTGCATGTTTTAGGTTTTATCTAAAATCTAATATCATCGTACGTTGATCAAGGGATGTTGTAAAGGTACCAGAAGCATAAGCAATATTACAATCATGTGAAATTTCAATTTAACTTGTATAATATAGTACATTAAGAAACCTATTTTGTTAGCTATCATTTAAAAATTTCAACGTCTAATAGGAGTAAAAACAAATAACCATATTTATTTATTTGATGCTAATTTAACTGTAGGGTACAAACACTGAAGAGCAAAAAAAAAAACTGGTATAGGCGTGCGTATGCCAATAACAGACGTATGAAACCAATCAGAGTAACGCTATGCGGTCGGCAGAGTCTATATAAGACAACAAGCGTCTGGCAAAGTTGCTAGATCGGTTACTGCTGCTACAATGGCAGGTTATCAATATTTAAGTGAGTTTGAACGTCGTGGTATAGTCGGCACACGAGAGATGGGACATAGCATCATCGAGAAAATTTGGATTTTCGCGTAAGATCATTTCGCCAGTTTACCCTGGATATCGGGAATTCGGTTAAACATCAAATATTCGACATCGCTGTTGCTGGAAAAAGATCGTGAACGAACGGGACAAACGACGACTGACGAGAATCATTAAACAAGACAGACGTGCAACCCTTACTCAAATTGGCGCAGATTTCAATGTTGGGGCATCAACAAGTGCTAGCGTGCGAACTATTCAACGGACCATCATTGATATGGGCTTTCGGAGCCGAAGGATTTCTCATGTACCGTTGTTGACTGCACAACCCAAGGCTTTACATCTCGCGTGGGCCCGCCAACACCGTTATTGGACCGTTGATGACTGGAAACACGTTTGCCTGGTCTGACGAGTCTCGTTTCCAATTGTATCGGGCGGATGGACGTGTACGGGTATGGATACATCCTCATGAATCCATGGACCCTACATCTCAACAGGGGACTGTTCAAGCTGGTGGAGGCTCTGTCACGGTATGAGGCGTGTGCAGTTGGAGAGAAATGGGACCCCTGATACGTGTAGATACGACTCTGACAGGTGACAGATACGTAAACATCCTGTCTGATCACATGCACCAGTTCATGTCCATGGTGCATTCCGATGGACGTGGACAATTCCAGCAAGACAATGCGACACTCCACACGTCGAGAGTTGCTACCGAGTGGCTCCAGGAACACTCTTCTGACTTTAGACACTTCTATTGGCCACCTAAATCACCAGAAATGATTATTATTGAGCATATCTGGGATGCCTTGCAACGTGCTGTTCAGAAGAGATCTTCACCACTCGCACTCCTATAGATTTGTGGACTGCCCTGCAGGATTCATGGTTTCAAGTGCCTCCTGCATACCATCAGACATTAGTCGAGTCCATGCCACGTCGTCTTGTGGCACTTCTGCGCGCTCGCGGGGGCCCTACACGATATTAGGCAGGTGTACCAGTTTTTTTTGGCTCTTAAGTGTATGTTCTACCCTGGCCAGAAATTTATTCTTATTTGAAATGGTTTTAAAATTTCACCTAACAGTGAACATTGTTTTCCAGCGCTGAAACATTCAAAATCAGAAAAAGGCAAGTAGATAAAAAAATTTTTTTACGATAAACTCATTTCTTATTATGAGCGCTAGTATATCGTTGACCAGCTTCCGAATAATTAGTAATTTATGGTCACTATATACTCAATTCTGTACAAAATTCTGTAATTAAAAATGTTTTACTGGCACTGTAGCCTCCTGAAAGGTGACTGCAAAAGTAGTAGCTATAACTCAAAACCTAATACAGCCATTTATTATAAACACCATAGCTTCTGCTCTTGCACATGCGTAGTGCACAAATAACGTTTCCACAGTTGCTTAAAGAGAAAAAGATACATTCTTCCTTGTAATTGAAAACAAAAATAAGGCCTAGACGTGGCACTGCATAACTGTTTAATACTATGGGGGAGTATTAAATATTCCTCCCGACCTTGCGGTTATTTTTTGATTCTGAAGGTTCTCCGGCTCTTCTGTATTTATTTTAAGCATAGATCGTGTCGGTAATAAAATACACAAACATATTTCAGCAGTTTTTCCATAGACATTAAACACGATTACTGATATGCGCGTGCTCAAAATCATTTTTTGCCAGAGCTCCACGATCACAATTCCGTTACAGCTGAAATAACATAACACGAAGTTAATAAACAATTATATTTTGTTTCTAGAGGGATTCGCGGTTACTGTTTGAAAACGAAATCCAAAGTACCGCATGCTATTTCGCATTCTTCTAGTTATGGGCTGGGTTAGATGGATGCGAACTTAATAGAACCAACTCCCGAAGCCGAAAATGACCTATATTTCACCTTCGCTACGTCTCGAGAATTGATACCAAAATTCGCCGTCTGCTTGCTTAGACCTGAATATTCATCCCTTCGACCCTAACTTGCATCATTCCTTGAAACATCGGGCTGCATATTAAGCGTCCTTAAATTAAATTACCCGCCACTCCGCGGCTCAGTTCGGACGAAAAGCTGAGACCTTTAAGGTCGTCGGTTTAGCAGAAGTACTGCGATGTGGAATCTGCAGCATAATATAGGCAAATTTCACACTTTGTTGTCCACACTATGGCATACGCTTATTTTAGAGATTAGAAAATTATATTTAAAATTTTCGTGTAGGTATGAAGCTTATACCTACAGTGTATCATAAACTTCTCTACTCTATTCCCATAATACGTGTTTCTACTAACAATAAACGTCACTACTATTGCAAACACATGTAATAATTACTTGTCTCTTTAGCATGTGGTTTTTAAGGCTACAAACATACTATCCGCGTACTGATTTTTAACTAAACACAACTTAGCAGACGAAACGCTTCTTGCAAGCATTGACTGAAGATACTATAAAATAGTTGTCAATAATTATGTGTATGTCCCTGCTCAATGATGGTAGGTTTTCAAATGAAACAAAAGCTGAAATGTAAACTTAATATTCCACACACTCGCATATTTTATCTGAGACACAAACAGAGCTCTTCCACTGTAGTTTAGCATTTCAACCAATTAGAGCACGGAAATTGATAGTGCCTTAATGTGTATTCTAATCAACTACATTCTTATTGGCTGTAAGACAAGGGCTGTCATTGCGAAGTGTTAATTTTCTCGGTATCCTAACTAGCTACCTCAAAAGTTCAAGAGAAATTTCTCCTTACGTACTTTGTTGCGGTACTGCCTCAACAATAAGCTATATTTGCACAATAAAATTTTCTTTTTCAATTTTTTTAATTATTTCCGTTATAAAGTAACTTATATTAGTAGTTTAACTATTGACCATTTTTCAGTCACGGAATGTATACTTCGTGCGGTTATTTTCTTTGTTTGTCAAGACAGACCACGTAATTATACTTCCCACCATTACTTAAAATACTTTTAAATTTAAAATATGTAATGGTAATAATTACGTTTGCTTAAATTATTTTTATACAGAAGCCCAGAAACAACCTTTTTTTTTATATCTTGAACAATGTGGTCAATAAAGCGGTTAAGTAAGTAGCTTCTGGTATTGCTTTCTTTTGTTTTTAATCTCTTCATCTTCACTCTAAAATCGCAAGAGTTAAAACTGCTCGAGCGAATTCGACTGCAGAAATATTGAGACTGCTCCAAGTGAAACAGTAAACTCCTACTAATAATTTAAGTTGATGGTATTCACTAATTAAAGAGTGATTTCTACTGTTACTTAATAAATTGCACTTGCTTGGCAATAAAATCACAGTGCATTCCCAATATTCTCCATTAGATAACATCTACTTTACTGGAGATAAAGCAAAATATTTCTAGTGGTTGAAATCACTGGTTCATATTTAGATTATATATAATCGGCATAATAGAAACAACAGTAAAATGCGTCTGTTGATAGACACACAGGTAATAAATATTACGACCTAGGGAAAGTTAAATTTTACAAGTTGTTAAACCATTTATATTGGATAGAAATATCTAACAAGTGCGTTTAAGAGTTAATCGGTAAACTACTTTAGAGTCAAGCTATTAGACAAATGTGGTTGTTTTTCGAATTTCGCGTGAGGGACATAATTTTGCATAGTTCGTGGGCGTGGATAATAATTTTTTTATGTTTATAAGGAGAAGGGAGGAAGAATGACTCTAAACAGTTGTGGTCCGCGAGCCTGATGGAGTTTACAGAAAAGCGGGAGATTGCTTATCGATTGGAATATGTTCGTATTTCCTCGTCTGAACGAAAAATAAAATCTTCAGTCTCGGTGTTCATTCACCCCCTTTTCCACCATAAAGATCCCCCACATATAAAGATCAGCATGTTTGTGTGCTCAAGGGCTGTTATTCAAATCGCAAGGTAGCCAAGATACCAGATTCCCTCCCAACTCCTCGTATATGATTATCGTAAACGTTAATTGAAAGTGTAGCAGCGATCGTATGAGGAAGAGATCAAACTGGCATTGGTTCTGTTACAAATCTCTAAAATGTGACTCAGGATTTGATTCGTGGGCCCAGATAAAAGTGTTTTACTGTTAAAGCTAAAATGCATAACCAACCCAAAACATTACGTTATTAAGATGAACATCCTGTATAATATCTACAACGATACTGTATGACTGCCATCAGCAGAAACACTTTTAATATATTTTAGCAAAAGGTAATGCTTAATAAGAACGTTTTATAAAGACTGCCCGAAATTCCGTGAACGCAATTTCTGTACTTCACTGATTCCATGTAAGTGTTTCTATAAGTGCCGCCAGTGAATATAGCCTTTAGCGTACTTTGTTTTTGTGAGTAAAGCCAACGCGAAGTGGCCGTTTCTTTCCTTGCTATAAATATGAAACTTCATTGTGTACTTCAATTGTTAGTGAGAAGAACATACCGTCAATAACCAGGTGAATAAACGCTAACGAGTTTTGTGTTAAGTAATGATAAAGTGGGCAACAAATGTATGAGATGATCGAAGAAGCGTACTGTGAAGAAGCAATGGGAAGATACACCGTATTCAAGTGGCGAAAGCACATCACATGGAAGATGAAAGCAGCGTGCAGGATCAGCTGAGAAGTTGGTGCCCATCAAAATTTCTGAACTATGGGAACATTGATTGGTAAAGCGGAGACACTTTTGAAAAAAATATAGGCGTCCACTTTTCGGCTGATACTGCACACAGCTTTCGACTTCATTGAAATGCATCAGAGAAGGGTCATTTTAATGTCCATCGTTACATGAAGATAGTGGATGCAGTTATTGTTTTAATGTAGAGTGCCAGGAAAACTGTCGATGACCCATTACAAGTACACTGCGTGCTGCTTAAGTAAGAAATTATCATTTGCGTTGGACCACAGAAATACCTGTTTAGTTTTCATATAGGATGCTTTGTAAATAATTGCCAGTTTCAATTTTTTTAAATTGAGTAATAATTTATTGTAAATTATTTCCCACATTTTCCTATATTAAAAAAAAATTAAGTGGAGTTTATTTTAAGGGATGATGAAACTTTAAAAATTAACACTTGATTCAAGTCTGCGGTAAATATTAGGGGTTTTCCGGGAAAACAAAGGAAAAAACTCCCCAGAAAAGAGTATATGCCGACATTGATTTTAACACATAACACGAATTTACTAGAGGCATCACAATACTCGCAGTAAATACTTCCAAATGCGATAGTGGGGAGAGCTATAAAGATCGGGGAATTGTGGGGTAAAAAACATAATAATGTATCATTTAAGTATACAAATATGGAATGCTGCGCTAAATGCAGGAAGATCTAACCTAACTGCACGTAACTTCACTATTGTTGAATCACAACAATGTGTGTGTGCACCCCGACGCGCCATAGCTCGTCGGCACAGGCACGATAGTTATGGCAAATTCCAAGCTCTGCGGATGCAAGAGCGCTTTAAGCTCCATACCTACAATAAACAGCCGGCTTGCTTCGAATCACACTGTTTTGGGGATTACCTCCCCTGCTGGCACTGGGACTCTGGCTCAGATGCGTAATGTTTGGTTTCGCTTGAACAGCTTGTTTCAGTGCGAGGAGGTTACGCTTGAATATCATTTATACATGATCGCAGTAATTACTACATTCTATCGTGATGTTAGGTTTAATTTCGTTGAATGTTCTGCATTTGAAATGGCTGGTGGCAGCAGTACGTAAGCCCTTCAATGCAATAATACACAGGTTAAAATTCACTACACTTACTTTAAACACAATAACTAGAGTATAAATTACGTTACTCACACATGTAAACCGTGAATATAGTTGCCTGAGGATTTATTGCCGATAAGTCGTGCATAGGACACGTTAATGTCTATTCACTTCGTCGAAACCCCACAAGCACTCGTATTTCCGCACAATAATTATATTTTGACACCTCAAATGGACATTCTACTTTCGCATAATAATTTTATTTAACACTTAAGATGAAAAGAATCGCACCGAAACACACTTAATAGCACTCGTAAATCACAAGCTTTCGCACAGTCAAATTCACACGGTACCCTGAAATTGCGCACTCTTCCAGCATAAAATCGTTACGTGAAATAGCTAAAAACAAAAATATTTGTTCATTTGTTTCCTGTCTGTGTCCATTACTGTTCAATGAATGTATCGTGGCAATTCACGTCAACTTCTTGTAAACAAAACCTGTGAAATATTATTTATATAATATACTATAAGTATATATTTTACTACTGATATGTTAGGTAGAAAAATCCTAAGAATAAATATTCATTAATTTTATATTGGATTTAATGTTTTTCTGGTGCTGTAAATTTGTTTTTGTTGTAATTTTTTCGAGAATGGCGGGACAAATATCGTAATTACTGAAACTTAATTAAAGCTGCTGATTTTCAAACAAAATAGAATTGACAGTTTTGGCAAACGGTTGGTCTCTCTGCGTAACATTTGGCTGCCATTTTTTGAATTACTTAACATGATAATGTTAAAAACGTATTTGTTTGTTAAAAACACTAAAATTGCAGTGCATTATGAGACTTCACATTTTGATATACACAAGTAAGGAAGCAAATACTTGTAAAATTTTTTATTCTCCATAACCGCTAAACCGCGGTTTATATACACCATTATATATATCATAGCTCATGTATAGATTGAGTTTGGTGTAACAAAATGACAACGTAATTGATTATTTATATAAATATGATTACTCCCATGTTCACTCTTTTTATTTGTTTTTGCTAAAACGCTTATTAATTTGTTGTCGGATGGTTCGTTTACATTTCTGGGATGGTTATTATTTGCTAGTATGTTGTTTCTGCTGGCGAGTTTCATATTAAATGTGTAAAAATACGAGTATTTTAAGCCTGTTTAAATTGAATAAACTTCAGACTACATAATAACTGTACGTCGTATTAAACCAACAGTTTAACGTTACACAACCTATTTAATTTCATGGCACTGTTAAATAACTTTGCATAAACTGGAGACTTAAGCGGAAGCGTATTAATAACATTTGACTGTATTGCATCATCTATAAGCAAAAAGTAAATCCTTTAACAAACATTGCTTGAAGAAGGCAAACTTGTGATTTCATAATCTCAATATAGGTTGTACCAGTACTTATTTATCAGGTATTCGTAACGAAAAGTTATTATACATTAAGTAATTGTGTAGAGTTAAATGTGCTAACTTGGTCACGTGATCTACTGTAATGAAGACAGTTTCAAAAGTAACCAAAACTTTTAAGATGGCAGAAACCCAAAATGCAAACCTTGTGCATTTAGTGAATATGTTAAATGCTGTAAAAGGGGAATGAATTAGATTCATAATAGTATAAAATGTAATTCCTGGACTCTGTATTACTGGTTAAACTTAATTTTGTTCATATTGCGTATTTATATATTTGAAAACTCATTTTCTGAGCCACATAAACTTTAAAAATCCCTCTACTGTATTTTCTTCTTAATTTTGAATATTCGCTGTTGCAGTGTTCACATAGCTTCCCGCCGTTGGATTTGCGTCATCTGCTAAAGCCAATTTACCCTGTGATCAAGCATGGTTAGCCAAGAGTAGATCAAGTACTTAGAGCGATTAGTTTTCAAACAAGCCGAGTGTAAAAAGTTTTCTCTAACTAGGATAATCTGGTTAACTTCTCGAAAATACGCAAATGGGACATTGCATAATCACACATAAGCGTAGTTCACGAGATTTGGTTCATTGTGAACTTAAGAAAGCATTATTTATATTACGACATGTTTGTTGACAAGATATTTTACTTCAAAATAATTTTCTTTCTAAAAACTGGCCCAAACATTACAAGGTTGCTATTTTTAAGGGTTATATTTACCTTTTGTATTGCGGTGATTCCACTTATTATTTTTATCTATGGCTGCAGATTATTTGGTTTTCATTAAGATTATATGAACATTAATCTCCAAATTATGCTTAATTACGTATTATATGATATATACAAAGTACAAAGTAAAGTTTGGTTATATTATTAAAATATTGACATAGAAATCATGTGTGGTTTTTCTTTCATTTTTTTAGAGTGTTTTAAATATTCCATGTTTTCGTCGTTATTATTATTTGGCACTAGAGGGTATTCAGTATTGAAAATTTGCAGTCACATAAATAAAAGAAAAGTAATTGGTTGGCCCTCGTTTCGCCATTAATGATTTGAGAAAGATTGTGGCATGGTCAGACGACAGTCAATCAGAGGGTGGCTAACAAAATAGGAAAAGAAAAAGTTTTACGTCGAACGTTTGTCGTTAACAAAAATTATACTAACACCGTCAGAGGCAGACGCGTGAGAGAGAATAATTATAAAAAATGATATTATACAGAGAAATATTAATGTTAACATTAAATACATTTTCTGCAGTAGGTTTTAATTTGAAACTATTGATAAAGAAGGACATGTTAAAAGTATTTAATTATTGTTAGAAGATGAAAATAATAATTTGTCAAGGGTTGGTTGAGACAACGAACAAGGAAATAAACAATATTTGAGAAATTTTGAATTAAGGCCTACTGATTAAACTAAAATTTTACAACGTGAAAGCATTTTCTATGATTTAATTAAAGGTGGAGCGCAAAAATACAAATATTACACTTTTTGTTGCAAAAACAACCTGTTGCAGATACTGCAAAACTAAATACAGCTACAAATTGATTTATGTTTTACCTAAGATTATCAGTCTGTAGTGACTGCATGATGCATGTGGTGTATGGTTTTGTACACTTACATTGTATAGTTAATTATGTCTAAAATTGTGACATATCCATCCCATGAGCTCTCATGCTCAAATAATAAATTAACAGGTGGATATAAAATATTAAATAAAAGAAAATTTGCGACTGTTTCATCAAAATAATACTGTAATACATATTACATGAATACGCCAACAAAATTAAAAAAATTTCAGTGGTCAAATGTTTTATATGTCATTTTCGCTACGTACAAAATTTTTTATTCTTTCTCTCCCTCTCTCTTCTTTCCCAATAGTGCATGAGAGACAGTAAGCAGTCGACTATTCAACGATATTTCCATAGATTTAGACGATAATTCTGCAGGACAGCAATCAAATACGTTTTACAACATAACCTCTTTTATCTTTGCATAAAATAGATTTGGGTGATTCGGATAGCTTATGGAAGAAATATTGGAAGATAACATTTCTAATGGTTGAATAGGCATTTCAAATTCTTTAAATGCTATTATGATTTTAAGTTCAATATCAGGTTCATATTTAAGGGCAGAACTGCCTTATACTTGTCAGTAACAATAACAGCATGAATTTGTCATGTATTGCGAACATGTAACGAAAACTGATTTATTTAGTCAATATTGCAGTAGACATTTCTTTATGAAATATTTGTTCAAACATTGTTATTCAATATTATATCTGCCACATTGTCTGGTAAGGAAAACATTTATTAACGTAAGTTTAATATTTACTCGGCATCCAAACTCATAATTTTGTAAATATTTAATAATAATACCAAAATTTTAGAATACTTTGTTCCGCCATCATATATATATATATATATATAGAATTATACAACAATTTCTAAAACAAAGGTGATCAATATATGCAATAGAGTAATGAACATCAATGTGCACTAGAGATAAAATATTAATTATAAAAATACAGCATAGATTGCGTAAGTAAAACTGGATTACTTCATCATATCGTTAACAAAACTAGTTTCAAAAACATGCTCAAGGCCAGTTAGGTTGGTATACAATGTTCACTGTAAAGTAAGCAATTTTGAATTCAACTTTTGAAAAAATTTTACGGGCACACTGACCAGTGTGCACTTTGTAAAGTTGGTAATGACGGTGGGAGAACAGTTGAATGTCTTACAGATTCATTAATTAAGTTAAACATTTGTTAATACTGAAATGGTTTATTTTGCTTTATGTGTTCTAATGCATACAAGTGTTGTAATAAGCAAATTTGTAAAATAAATATATTTTTTATAACTTCACACTTTTACTTGATGGACGAATGGATAGAGTGGAGTGGAGAGATTTGGGCAGCTCTAAACATTGATGCCTTTAGAGCCAATGAGGGTGAAACGATGTATGGAGCCGCGTCGGAATGAAGGGGTGGGGGTAATGAAAGATCCCGAGAAAACCCGCTGACCAGCAGCATCGTCTGGCACAATTCCCACAAGCGAAAATCCGGGAGTGACCCTGCCAGGAATCAAACGTGGTTTGCCTAGGTGGGAGGTGAGTAGTCTAACCACTACACCATCATGGAACCTGCGTGAATGAAGTGATCAAGCCCATGACAGTGATAATTTTACGTATTGTGTAAGAATATGCTATACGCATACAAGTAGATATTAAGCAAGGCTCTCAAAAAGTGCTCAGTTTACAGCCAACATCCTATATTGGCTGTGTTTACAAGAGTTCTGAAATTTAGGTCAACGTGTATTTTTACACTGACATCATGCACCAATACAGTGAAATTAAAGACAAATATACATAACACCACTATATTTATTGTGCGCACATAATTATTATATTCTTAAATGAGCATTGAAAGGAAAGAAAGTCACTAGGGCTGGAATTCATAGTTGAAGGCATTTTTGGCAAATAAGTCATACTTCATGCAGTAAAACTTCTTCGTTAAGCATTACGTATTTGAGCAATGTATATGTAAACAACTTCTTGACGAAGTAATTTTTATAGAAGTGTTACTTGTTTGAGGCAAGCTTTAATTCATGAAGTAGCCAAATAAGTATGTGTTTAATATCAGTACCAACATAATATAAACAAAATTAACATTTTATTTACAGCAGTCACCCAGAAGAAATAAATTTTGAAGTTAGTTTGATGTTTTTTTTATTTTTCGCTGGTATTGTGGATAAATTAATTTTGTTTTATCGCATATTTGAGATAACAATATTTGTGTGCTCAATTAAAACGTGGTTATTCTATATGTTTTATAATATTTTTTTCCGGAAATTTGTTAGCTATGGTAAAAACTATATGCCTATTTGAATATATCAGTTATAATATGTATGTTGTTTTAATGGCATCCCAATTAATTTAAAAGCTACAATACCTTACAATAATTTTAAAAAGGTAAAGCTCTGTTAAGACTTTTCTGAAGGGATTGAAAAAATAAAGCTTAGTAACCAGGAAAACTTCTTAAAAAGATAAAATTACACATATGCAGTTAACAAGGAGAGAGCACAATTATTCAACTTATTAGGCAGGAAACCTTAGGTGCGAACTTCTTAACAGGGTTTCATTGTACTGGGTATTTCCGTCCAGTGCCAATATTCGCCATTCCGCGAATGATGTTATCGATCATAAAGGTGTTTGCTCACATCTGATGTGACCGTCCAGCCAACATGACCTCTTTTAAAACAACTCATATTGCAAACACGTTCGATAATAATCTAGCTAGTGTTGGCACGATTTTATTGATAGCTTTTGTAATAGAAATTATTTAGTATTCCGGTTTTGTGTAATGAAATTCATGTTGTTATTTCTTAATAACAATTTTGTCAAAATATAAAAAAATTTACCTAAATATTCATTAGGTATAAAATCGTCACTGTAAAGAATTTTTCATCATAATAATTATATCATTTGTCCGTTTTCATGAACATTTTCCATTTACGTTGTTGTATTTGAAAACGAGAGGCTGTTTTTTTGTTGAATGTGAATGTGCGACGTTTTTATTTGAAAATGTGTGGCGGTTTTTCTGTTATAACAAACACCTGGACCTGCGATTTTATTACAAAATAAAATTCTGTGAATTTTGTCAGCGTTAGTATCGATCATGAAAGTGCTTGCTCGCATCTCATTTTACTGTCAAATACCGTATTTGCTACCAACCAGCCAACATTACCTCTTTCAGTACTCGTTCGGCAAACACATTCGATCATAACCTAACTGTTATGAACACGTTCTGTTAGTGTTCATGCAATACAAATAATGCAGTGGCCCTTTCGTGTTTACTAAAATTTATATTTTGATTTTTTAAATAGAATTTTGTTAGCATCAAAGCTAAAATGTTATCAAAATATTCGTTAGGTATAAAAGTCGGTTTGCTATAATAATTTTTCCACCATAATGATGATTAAATGTGTCAGTTTCCGTGTTGAGTTTTAATTGCGATTCTCTTTATTTGAAATCGAAATTCGGTTTTCTTGCTGAATCTGAATGTGTGACGTTTTAATCTAAAAACGTTAGGTTGTTTACTTCTTATAAACATGAACCAGCGATTATATCACAAATAAACATTTTAAATTATTAAATTTTTATACGTGGAGTGAGATACTTAATAAAAGAACTGATAAATATCGTCCTTGTAACCAACATCCATTGTACACAAAAATATAGAAAAGAAGTAATGTTTTCACATCGAAGTGTAAGATTTAAATTTTACCATTTGTCCAATATAATTATCTAAATTATGTTACGATTTCTGTCAAATATTTTATAGAAACAATATTTGTAATGAAAATATTTCGTGAATAACCTATTCTTAGTATAAATATTCAGTGCTTAAGTTCACAACGAAGCAGACTTGATGAAGTACCCTTTATATGAGCGAATAAGCAATGCTTCCTTGACTATGAATACAATAAAAAATAAGTTAAACTTATTTTGTGGCTATGAATAAATGATAAGCTTTACTTCGTGAAGCAGTGGTTCTTGAGGCATTACTTCACGCTATCAAAATAAGCAATAATTTCACCTAGCACTAAGAATTTAAAATCATACTTCAGCACCAGTAAAAGTAATTCTTGTTTCAAGTTTTACTCCTATGCTCACTATGAATTCCACCCCAAAACTTAGAGATAAGAATGAAAATAAGTAACTAACATATGTAGTTTTTAACAAAGGGGTACCTTTATTCCGGCTAGGTAAATCGTGTAAATAAAACAGTAGTTTTAGTGGGATTGAATTGGCATTGAAACTATACAGCTACTTATTTAGATACTTCATCAAGCAAAGTATGGCCCAAATATTTAATGCTGCTTTAATACTTACTTTGCCAAGTAAATTTTATGAATTCATTGTCCAACTAAGTATTGCATGAAAAAGCAGCATTACCTTGTGCGTATAGCTGATATGGCAAACAATCCTCCAACTATGAATGTAAGTGAAATAGCACACTGAGTTCAGGAAATCTTAGGTTTACTATAAGTAGCCCTTAAAAACAAGTTGGTGTTTGTAAAACTGATGATAAAATGTAATTTTAAGGTATAAACTAATACATATTCATTTATTAATCACTAATTTCAAGATGTTCTAAAACTGTACATTACATTTGTATTGAATTCGTAAAGATATGTACTGCATAAGGCAGTTCCTAACACAACAATATTTATGAATAGGGTCTAAGCCTGTCTTGAGACTTAATATCCCTTTGGAACGCCTTGATTTCAGAAAGACATGTTTGAACTACATTTCATATCCCAGATGTGGCTTAAGGGTCGTACTGCCGATAACCAACTGATGCAGACTGCAGTGATGACCGTCTGCTGACATCCATAAACTTTCGTTCGCATCAGGGCGATCACTTTATTGACGTCTGCCCGTTT
Source organism: Clitarchus hookeri (assembly GCA_002778355.1). NCBI lineage: Eukaryota > Metazoa > Arthropoda > Insecta > Phasmatodea > Phasmatidae > Clitarchus > Clitarchus hookeri. The sequence continues at coordinate 45,048 of NQII01005548.1, forward strand.
TATTGCTCGCACCCTTGAAAAGCTGTATTTTCCTCCTTCTCCTCTTCACCCTTTTCAAGTAAATAAATTGTAGTATTATTATTTGGTTGTTCCAAATATATTTTTTTGAAACCTATGCAATTTCCTTTATTTTATGTTGTTTCTGTAGTTTTCTGTAATCTGTTATACAAATTATTCGGCCAACATAAGTGCCACTTGCGAGAGAATAAAAATATTTGCTACATTTCCAACTAAGTTTATTGATTACAGAAATAATATTAACAATGGTAGCGTTTTAATAATTTCTTTGTGCCTGCGCATATGAAGCATTTCATTGGCTCGTTATTTGCGCCAAATTACATAACTTCAGTCAGAAATTTTTGCCAAAAAACAAATAAACTACCATTACATATTAATAATGTCATACTCTTGAGGCAACAAATATTCTTGTTAAAACACAGCAAACTGTTTTCACCTTTTAAAAAATAATTTTGAAGACCTTGAACATGGGTAAAAAAGGCTTTTACAATAAACGTATTTCACATTTACAAACTACATGTACGCAAAACTGGTTTCGTGACCTGCATTGGACATAAGTGTTGGTTTTTCACCAATAAAATGATAGGGTCACATCTATGAGTTCAATAGAGGCATGTTACGTACTAATAGAGGCATGCTACATACTAAAACACCGTTTGACAGATCAGCATCTTGCACATAGAGCCTTTATGTATCTTTAAGGCACTTCGTACAGAATTTACGCATTGGTCTAAAAATGTTTACAAGGAAAACTGTTACACATGAAATTAGGTTTCTTGGCATCATCTGTATAATCTTCTTTAATGTATTGTCTGATTGTCACAGTAGAAACATAACGAAATATTTATTATATACTCTATGTTTGGCCCTTTAGGAAAAAATAACTATGCACAGCAATATGTAACAGGCTTTGATACAATCAACAGTTCTTGAGGGATACTTTGAAAATTTTATTTCGTATTGTGTACATTACTATAACCATCTTGAACATATCAAAAGGAAATTACTGTGGATTCGAAGATGAGAACATATATTAAATAACCTTTTCAAATAGTTCTTTACTGTATAAAATTAATTTTTGTACATTTACTACTGCAACATAAAATGGAAGTGCCAAATATTGGGTGGTAACTGATGTGAGCTTGTTCTGCAATTAAGCAGTTCACATTGCTCAGTATAATGCAGGTGTCATTATCTTGAAATTATTATGACCAAGAAATTTTCGTGAATTGCAGAAAATTGTGAAATAATGCAAGTTATGGAGAAATCATACTTACTTACAATATTTAGTAATAATTCCTGTATTCATAAAAGAGTAACAAAATTTCTTTTTAAATTGTATTCAAAACCACAATGGGGACTTTTACCGCGAAAACTTTTACAAACAATTTTCCATGTTATGCAGCGTTATCTGTGTAATTTAATTCACTTACAACACTTAAAAAATTCTCCTCAATCGTAAATAACATGTTATTCACGAAAAATAATTATTAATAAATCGATTTATAGCGAAGCTAAAATCTTATCGCTATACATACAGTTTGATGCGTCGATCTGAATCACTAAGCACTTGTTCACAGGCAGTCATTGCTAAGGCCATGTCTCAATCTAAAGAGCGCTCTTCTGCACAATTCTGTGAAATTTAGACAACCAATCTCTCTTATGTAGCACAGCTGATGCCAAAAAGGGCAAAATCATGATAAGCTGCAATCACGGCCAAAGCTATTGGAAGTCTTTTGTATATGCTCAGAGAATTCCAGAAATAATTTTGTGCACTACTGGAATAGCTGTTGGGGAGTACAATACAGTTTTTTTTTGCTCACTTATGTTGTTTTGTTACAGCAATTATTGTATTAAAATGTGAACACGCTGTTAAAGTTACAAAACATACATAACCTAGTAAAACAAAGACTGTCTTAAATCCTCTTCTACACGTTTATAAATACGAGTTATGCAAGTTATTTCATTGAGTAAAACCGTTAAAATTACCTTACAAGTAAAATATGATGTGGTTTTGGCATGGAAAGCTATTATAACCCCATTAAAACACTTAAACACTGTAAACAAATATGTTGTATGGTCAGAGAGTGTAATAGGGCACAAGCAAGAGCGCAGCATTATGCTCTCTCCTCTCTTTACTCTCCCCATTTTGCATGCTCTCTGACGAATTGAGATAACAAGACAACGTTCCATGCGACATCACTGCAACGTGTTCACGAGAGCACAAGAGATTGTTCTCTGGGCCATTTGAGACACTGTCTTATCTCTCTTAATTTTTTTGAACTGGCAATTCTAACCAAAAATGTTACAGATATGCCGAAATTAATGCGCAGATATGAGTAATGAATACTTTTTTTTTTGGTTAATGTCTTGATTACGCACTCAACATTTGCGCAGTATTTGTAAGATTCCTGACTTTACTCACACTCTGTGAATGGTTGATTAGGTTCTTGATTGTGAAGTGAGGACAGAATTATAGTCGCTTGCGTACGTTGAAAAATCGGTTAATATTTCCTGAAATAGTAACTGCTTTAAATTGTGACCCTGAGTTCGAAAATTAAAGCTTATATGCTTGTGTAAAAATTAAGTCGGCACGAAAAGACATGTGGAATCAGTTCCGGACCATATGTACAGTGAACTGTGAAAGTGTGGTACATATGAAATAAAGACAGCTAAGATGGAAGCAACCTGGTGTAAAAGGAAATATTTGTTGGTAGCAATTTTCAGTTTTCTAAAAAAAAAAAATTTACTTTCGCTTTGTTCTAGAAAAACCTCGACAGCTTTACTAATAAGAATTTTGTGGAAACAATTGTACTATGTAAGGAGTATTTTTAATTTGTGTTTGATAAATTTTTTTTTTTTTGTAGTTAGGTTGCAAAATTTATGTAGGAGTAATATTTTAGAGTGAACAAGCATTTTGCACATGTTTGCTTTTATTTTAAGTTACTTCAATGTTATAGTTTTCCTGTCCCTAATTTATTGAAAAAACACTTGGTATAATACTTAATAGGTGTATTAAACCACTAAGAGTATCATTTACCCGAAATACTAGTAAGTGCAGGTACAAATGATGAAAGGCTGTCAAAGATCAAGATGTGGCCATTATGTGGGATGTAACGACTGATTAAAAGAGACAGTGTAGTTTTGTGTTTAATTCAAAACATAATATATAAATGAACGGAAGTTGTATGTTGGTTGAGTACGATTCTTAGAAAACTCAAATCCTAGGGAGTGTTCTTTAGCAATTTCAAATGTCTTGACAAAGTACAAGATTGATCACACGAAAATTACTATGACTGTAACAATGTAAGTTACATGGCCAAGTGTGCTCTCAAGGTGGTCCTTTCTTCCGTAATGCGAAAGGTATTTAATGTTTTCATGGAAATATGTACCAATTTGGATTAATAAAGCATAACACATACCATAATTTAAAAATAATTAACCTGCACGATCATTTACTACTAACCATTTCACACATTTGCATGTTTATTGTAAGATATTTTTCTATCTTTAATATATACAGATTATATAAAATATAGTTATCTTCAGTCAGAATTTGCTAACAGATTATTGCAACATTGTTCTAAGTAATGTTGTTCATAGTTTATGGGCAGTTAGCGTGTTTATTTCTGTTCATTTCATAATCTTTAATTTTGTGATATTTTAGACTCCGACATAGTAATATCATATACAATATAAATATCCAGAATTAATTTTTGCAAAGTTTGTGTATCAACTTACGTCAAACCAAGAATTACTGCATTTGAGAAAGTATGCTTATTATTTAAGTAATTTATTTTTTATTAGATTGATAGATTGTAACTGAGCAAGGTGACACAGTGGCAAACCTCTGGACTCACATTCGGAAGACTGGGTTTCATTCCAGGTCCTGTCATTCTTATTGCAGTTTTCCATGCCTTCCGAAAGTAACTCCAGGCGAATGCTGGGCTAGTTCCTTGGTTCAGGACATGGCAAATTCCTACCCGGTTCCTGCTTCTCTGAACGATTTGCTCAGTTTCTAATGACCTAGCTGTTAGAGATGTCAAGCCCAACCTATCCATGATAGGCGGTTTTATTTCACTGGAAATTTCCCTTTGGTTACAGATGAAATTGTTCAGAATTAAGGGGTTGTTATTCACAATAAAGAAATTTACCTGCACAATTTGCGGGTGTTTAAGTTAGCCTTCAATGATGACACATTTAACAAGTATCACCAAAAAGTTCTTGAACGCTGGAGCATCACCAAGATTCAAACTGTGCAGAGAGATATTTTGATACACTTCCCTAACATTTTACATTTCCTATTTTGTATGATTTTATGCCTACTTTGAAGCTGAAGTAGTGTTAATTTTTACTCTGCAATATATAAAATATACATATGTTATTTTTCGATCAGTGCTAGCTCATTTTTTTTGTTGCTAGTGTTGACTTTTGTGTCATATTATAACTACAGTCTATTTATGATTATTTCCAGCTTTCCTGAACCCTGCTTCAGTTCTACTTTCTAACTATGGCCCCGGCTCATGCAAACAAAGTTTCACCAAGTATAGATTGATACACCAAAGTGACAATCCACCACACTCGTGTGTACTTCGTGTAATAATATTTTGCATAAGAACTATTTCTTATTGACATTACCAACACACCAATTTTTTTCAGATTTAATTAAAATTATTTATTAATGAAAAATTAAAATTCATTGACAAAATACACAGAAAATATTAATATAAACAATCATAATATACTTTTATATAATTTTATACTAACACAAGTATAAAACGTTTGTGATTTGTAACATAGATAGTGAACAACCAAACACGTCATACATAGAAGATATTTTTCAAAGGTTCAATTCAATAGACTGTAGCTGTTGTTTTGTGAGAGTAATGTGTCTTAATTAGATGTGTTTTTGTGGTCCCTCCGTCAAAGTTATTTATAATTAAGTTTGACAGATGTACAGATTTACCGAGAACAATTCAGATTTTTTAATTTTTTCCCGCGTACTGTTTTGGTCTGTAACAGCTCAATGTTCCAATTTTTAAATTCAACTGCACAACCTAGCTAAAGTTAATGTGATTACAAATTAATGATTGCAAAATTCTTTGAAGAAGAAATGTTAATTCATTAAACACACGCGTGGCATTTAAATAACGGGATTTCCACAGTCCCAAGACTTACCAGAAAATTTATTTTCTTGAACAAAAATTTTATATAATCTACATATCTTTTCAAATTTAATAATATGTACAATTTGGCCCAGTTGAGTACATGTATGAGACCTTATTAACTTAGGGTGAGTCATAAAGTAAACGTCACCAACAAATGTACTGACTTCCCTTTCCGAATATCTGCAACCCTATTTAAGATGTAATAATCACAATAATACGTACACATTCTTCACTCATTTAAAATGTGTTTTGTTTCAGACAATTTCTGGATTTAAGTTCATTGCAAGGGGTAAGAATACAAAGCATCAACAGTAAAGAAATTCACACATCAGTGGAAAAAGATTATTTTCAAGTGTTAACAAAAATCATGACTTTATTATTTACTACTTTTGCCAATTACACGGGATTATATGCAAACTAATTCAAATTCTTTCTCATGGTTGTGAATAGTTATTGTTATCACATGAAAAATGAACTTGTGTTGTTGCAACTTTTAGAAATAAACATGGTATATCATATACATTTGTGGTGTTTGCTGCTGTTTATTTGTTTTCACCTGCAATTCCTCTTATTTTTGATGCAATTGGCAGAGAGACTGCCCTTTTAATGGGAATATAACGTAGACTTGTTTATAGTTAATGTGCCATTTGTCATACTCAGGGAAAGTAGAAAAAGTGTTACCAAAAGAATTCTGATTAAAAGATAAATTTAAATATTGCCAACCTAGATACAAAAATTATTCTTGAAGTAATGTATTTGTATAATGAAGAAAATGTACAGTGTGTTTGTACATATTGATAGATGTTGCACATTATGTACTTTCACAGTTTGCAAGTTCCATTCATAATGTACAATGCATTAACTTATTTATACTAAGTTAAGTGAAACTGTTGCTACACAGTAATAGAAAATACATAAATTACGGGTTATCCTAAGTTGTATGCTTTATCTTTGTTTAAAAAGTTTTTTGATGGATTTGATAAATTAAATTTTTTAGAATCTGTATTGGGGATGCATTCCTTTTAGACTATCAGTAATACATGAATATATATATCCCTTAAAGTTTACGTTTCGTATTAACTAAATGAAATCACCAATTCTCAGTCAAAAGTTCTTAATTTTTACCTTTAATTTGTTAGGAATAGGCTTCCTAAAATTAAAAAAAAGTTCCTACGTGATCATAACTGTGCAAAGAACAATCTGCTGAACTGTTAATGAGCCATTCATATATTTTGGTAATGTAAATTTGCCCTCCATGAAGAGATGTGTAGTTAGAGATATTTTCTGTACCTGCTCCAAACTGATACTGATACAGACTTGTATACGATACGAAGTATCTGTATCAGATACCGGAATTCCCGAGCTTTCTGAGTGCATTGCTACTTCGCCAGTCTCTCGAGTAGCGGGTGTGTATCAGGTAGGTGCACAGTATCAGGAAGGCGTATATCAGAGACACGTATAATCGAGTATGTGCGTTATCGAGTACGCGAGGAGTAGAAAAAAACGAAGTTTGGTACAAGGGGCTGGGGGCTCCGAGGGTTGGAGCTCTGTCATTCCGGTCAGTCGTGGGAATTTTTCTATAAAATATTCCCTTTTTACCTCAAAATTTCACCTTTTCCCTCAAAATGTCACTTTTCTCCTCAAAATTTTACGTTTTTCTCTCAAAAAAAGCACCAATCACCAGCTGCAAAAATGAGGAGCAGAAAAGCACTTTTCGATTCATCGGAAGGATCGGGGAGGTTAGCTTCTCGAGAGCAAAGCAGTGGCGGTCATATTGGTTTTATAGACGTAGGATATGCCAAATCGATACACAGGATCCCGGATCGGAATCAGACATAACCATCAGCTATTTTGGTTCTGTCAGCCATCTTGTCCGCCATGATGGATGTCGGTAACCTTGACCCAAAGACGTTTGACCTTGAACATCCCAAAATAATCTTTAAAATTTATAAAAAAAATAAAATATTTATAAATATATCTTAAATATGATAAGAATTTTCATAAAAAATAAATTTTTTTAATGTTTGTTGATGAGAAAAGGAACTGAGGCGCCAACCGATCGCCATGTTATTACGTCACCCAACCACCATGCTGAAATTTGGTAACCTGGGACCAGTGACCTTGAGCTTGACAAATAACCTTTACTTTGACCCTATGGCCGTGACCTCGAATAACCTTGAACCCAAAAATTCTATAATTTTGCGTAAAATTATAAAATCCCAAAAATGTATAAAAACATTTAGGAAATTAAAAAAATAATTTTTTTTATTATATATTGTAGTAGATGTAGGAGGTCCGCGTACGATGGTAGGTGGATAGACTGAGCTCCTGACACGACCGACCCTCGCCAGGTCAGCCAGTCTTAATTTCTTCACCCATGTTAGATGTTGATGACCTCGACCTTGACTTTGGATGACCTTGAAGCCAAAAAATATATGAAAAACCCAAAAAAAAATTCCAAAACATTCTATCAAATTAAAAATAACACTTTACACTTAACTCAAGACTCAAAACACTTGAACTATGACTCAAGAATCAAGACTCAAGACCCAAGACTTTAGACTCCAAACCCTTGACTCAAGACTCAAGACAATTGACCCAAGACACAAGACCTTTGACTCAATACTCAAGGCTCAAGACCGAAGACTGAAGACTCAAGTTTCAAGACCCAAGACTAAGGACTCAAGACCCTTGACCCAAGATACTCATCCAATAATTTAAAAAATTAAAATTTCTAATGTTTAAACATAGCGGGGTCCGGAGCCGAAGCCGGCATCATGATTAGTCGTTCCGGTCTTTCGGCTGCCAGGTTATGACATCACCCAACAACAATATTTAATTGAAGGGACCTGGAACTATCTCTTTGACCAGACCTCGTGACTTTGCATAACTATGAAACCAAAAAAAAAAAAAAAAAAAAAAAAAAAAAAAAAAAAAAAAAAANAAAGAACACAAAATAATCCAAAAATAAAAATTTAAAACTTCTGAAAATACTATAGATGTATTTTAAAAATTAACTTGTAATTATCAAAAAATTTCCATTAAATATTTATTTAAAAAACCCACAATTCTGGTGGTCCCACACAGTACCACATTCAGTAGAAGGCTGAACCCCCTCAAAACAATAACATTGTATTAACATTCCCCTCCCCTTTCACCCCAAAAATATTTATTCTTTGAAATGCACTCCACCTACCAAATTGGTTTATTTGTTTGTCATTTGTTTACGTTTTCAACACCTAGGTGGCACTGATGACTCCGACCAACATGTTAGATCTGGGTGACCCTCGCATTGACCTTACATCTATGATATTGACCCTATGCCCATTGCCTTGGATAACCTTGAAACCAAAAATAAATGCGAACTTTGTTTATAAAATGCCAAAATTTCCCAAAAAAATTAAAAAAAAAAATTTCAAAATGAATGAAATAATTTTTTTTTCATCAATCTTTTGATCAATCTCGCAATATTCCCATAAATCAGCACCACAATCACCACCACGCTTAGAAACACACTTAGCACCACACATTATAATCAGCACTACATGCACAACAATCAGCACCGCATGGCAATCCACACACAAATTCACACATCAATTCTCCTCCTCAGAAATCCTCACTAATAATCCTATTTAGCATTCGCCAGGAATCCTCCTATGCAATCCTCAGGACTCCTCCTCAACAATACTCTAATGCAATACTCAGTAATCCTCCTAAACAATCCTCAAAAATCCTTCTCACCATTCCTCATAAATTATCACCAATCCTACTCCGCAATCCTAAGAAATACTCCTCACCAATCCTCACCAGTCCCCACAAATCCTCATCCACAATGCACACTAATCCACACAGCAATCCTCACACCACACATAAATCCGCAATAATTCACATACTTATCCACAACAATCCATACCGATCCATGCCTATCCATTGATCAATGCCAATTCTTCGATCAATCCCAATCCTTCGATCGATCCTTCGATCAATAATTCGGTTTGTCCACCACCCATATGTATAGAAATTACATTCGTTCACCAACTATCTCCAAACATATACATGTAGACAGAATTAATGTTTCGTATGCAGTCAACTATCCATGTATTTTTATAGTATAGTCTTTATTATCATTCTATATGCAGGTGTTTCTGTTAATAGCTGAGTGCTCAGAAATCTATTTTACAGTTGTGATGATAATAAAGGATAATAGACACAAAAATAAAGAACAACCAATTATATTATAACAATAATTTATTATTAATTTGTAACTACAATTTCTGAAGAAAGCCGCTCGTCACATTATGCTATATATCCCCGATCCTTCAGTCTACTAATAATTGAAGATATATCGTTATTTTGTCTAAGATACCTGCGTTTTTGAAGGTCTATCATATATAAGAGTCTATCAACATGTTCATTTGGGTTTAAGGGAAATAGGTAGCCAGTATTCTCTGCATCTTCTGCCTTTTTGAAGTCGCTTGCTGCAGCAAATATGTTGGAGGGGTGTGTCAGTGGATCGAGAAAATCGCTTTCATCTTCTTCAGCGTTATCACTTTCTTCATGTTCATTTTCATCAATGGTCCCTTCATGGTTATCTTCACCTCCTGTTTTGTATTCTTTATTAAATTGCTTTTCTTTGCAGCAGGAGTTGTATGCTCATCAGTATTAGAAGTCGACGACAGTTTATTTTCAAGTTCATCGACTTTACGCGAATTTCTTTAAAGTGTAGACTCCACACAAACCGACTCTACTGCACTCATTCTGTCTATAGTATTATCTTTCTCGTCATAATCGCCTGTCGAATCGGTATCCATTGATGAAGCGAGAGTTTTTGGCGACAACACTTGCTGACTACCAGTAGACGAATTCTTGCAGATCTTGGTACGTTCTTTCAATATATCGCCTTGCACAAACTGCATGGGACCAATGTAGTAATGCTTCAATGCGCGAAAAGGACTCTTGATACAGGCCGTTCTCTCATTCCAACGTGCATTTTGACTATAGGTGAAAATTCGATCGCAGAATCGGCACTGACTTTAATCAGTTAACAATGATGCAGGTCGTGGCGCCATGATCGTTGAGGTCAAAGGCAGTCCTTTGTATTCGTACTTCGTGTTCGTGGTATGACGAGAGAGCGCTACCAAATCGATGTTCACCTCACTGTATCAGGACGTCAACTTTAACTTTTTCTATTTAAATGCGGTTCTTCTTACAGTAAAGAGCCTAGCAAGTGTCCAAAAGTAGCGTTCCCTCAAAAAATGTATATGTTAAAAAATATGGGAGCACACCGTGAAAACGTACACACTCGTTTGCAACAGAAGAAAACACACATATATTTATGTATCCATAAATATGGATACAGAAAATAATTTTTAGTTTGTATATACATATTCCTAAAAGGATATTTAAATCATGTATTGTTTTATAAGTACCTGAAAGGATATTCAACTCGCTGCATGTAAGTCGTGTTAAACCACCTTAGTTATAAATTATCCTCTTAAAAAAAAACTAAATTTCTTAATTGAGCAGTTTCTAAATCTAAACCAATAAATTAGGTTTCAACCTAACGGCACATTTATCTGTATCAGAAATACATGTAACTGCAGACGCAACATTCTGACTACGAATGTTAAACTGATACTAAATATATCTGATACTTTGGCAGTGAACTCGTTTACAGTACTTGAAACAAGTGTGTATCAGATAAAATGTAGCAGGTTGATACTATGTCACTCACCTCTACAGCCATGTATTGACAGTTCATTAAATCTTACTATTCCTACATATAAAATTTTTAGGAAACTTTCAACACATACGTAGAATAAATAACCTCTGAAACAGTACGGTGTAGTTCCTCTACATCTGGCATTCATGCAATTTTGAGGACAAACTACATGAGGGGTTGTGTTCCATTTCCATACACATTTCTAGTAAAGGTATCATATTTGATTGATACTCTATAAATGTTCGTTATCAGTCATTTTTAGGGGGGGGGGGGAATACAAAATTTGTAACTTAAGAATTAAGAGAAAGAATTTGGAATTTCTTCCTATTACATGGTTTATTATTAAGTATACAATTTAAATTAAACACTAGAATTAGAGAGCGACATGTCACTGTTCATACTTTGGCCTGAGTCAAAGCGATAGAAAAATGTAAAAGATCCAAGTCTTATTAGCTTCAGGTAAGAGGAGATGGGTATCCAATGAAGCGCTACGCCTGACTGTACAACATGCCGGTCTCGTAAGTATGCACATTACCAAAATTATCAGAAAGGTAACATTTGGGTCGCATATGATAGAAGAATGGAAATTTTTTTTGTATAATTGTAAAATGTATTGCAAAAATTTACGTATTTGCTTTTAAATAATGTAATGAGTATAGATTTGTAATAAATAATTAAACTTTATTCATTATATGAGCTTTAGAAAGTGAATTTTTAAAATTATACAAAGTAAGAGTACCATAATTATTCTCATTGTAATAAAAATTAAGAGCAATGTTAAAAATATTTATAAGTAAGTTTTTGCACATCCATTTCAGCTACAAAAGTTTTATAAGTGAATTGGAATGAGTTCTCTAAAGCATCCATTATGTAAATATGCTTAGATTTTTATTGAAAAATAAACTTTTAATTGTATAAGATTTTTGAAACACTGAAATAATTAAATTCTTGCATAATATTTAGCATTGTTACAAAATATATGCGTTCTTATATAATATGCAACATAAATCACACTTTTTGGACAATTTTGGTAGCGTGTGTAATACATCCTGACGAGCTCTGCATTTTTCACTGTCAGTTGCCAGAAAGCCACTCACCTTCTGCGTGACGTATTTATTTGTGCAAACTGACTTATTCTCGTTTGGTAAAGATACCACACATGTGTACGACAGCTACCATTATGGCATGTGATCATTCCTATTCATATGTATAGTAAATGTACCATACATGCATACTAGAGCTGCCAGTATGGTGTTCAATCGTTCCTATACACATGCCTGGTAAATATACATGGAAAAGCGAAAAAAAACTGGTACACCTGCCTTATATCGTGTAGCTCCCCCCCCCCTTTCCGCCTCCTCTGCGCGCATAAGTGCCGCAAGATGACGTGGCATGGACTCGTCTTATGTCTGAAGGTATGCAGGAGGCAATTCACACCATGAATCCTACAGGGAAGTCCACAAATCCAATCTGCGCCAATTTGAGAAAGGGTTGCACGTCTGTCACGTTTAATGATTCTCGTCAGTCGTCGTTTGTCCCGTTCTTTCACAATTTTTTTCTAGCCGCAGCGATGTCAAAGAAGTGATGTTTTATCGGATTCCCGATATTCACGGTACACTCGTGAAATGGTCGTACGCGAACATCCAAATGTCATCGCTAACTTGGAGATGCTATGTCCCATCTCTCGCGCGCCGACTATAATACCGCGTTCAAACTCACTTAAATGTTGATAACCTGCCATTGTAGCAGCAGTAACCGATCTAGCTGCCGACAGCATTGCGTTACTCTGATTGGTTCCATACCTCTGTTATTTGCATACGCATGCCTATGCCAGTTTTTTTGGCTCTTCAGTGTACCATACTTGTGTACTACAGCTGATAATGTGGTATGAGATGATTCCTATTCATATGTCTGTTAAATAACTAAACGTTTGTTCTACAGCTTGCAGTATGGTAAGTGATTGTTCCCATACATTTTTGTAGTAACATTAACATACTAGTAGAGCACATATGCTAATCTGGTTAAGAATTGTGCCTTTATAAGTGTCTGGTAAATATATTTAAGTTGAAAGGCATGATTTATAAACATTTAGAAATGTTACCATTCATTTGTATGGTGATGTTTCAATTTGTGGATAGGAATAACTCCATACACGTATTGGAATTTTACAAGACTTATGTATGTCACATCTCCCATACGTTGTCTGGGTTAAACATCTCCAATGCATGTTTGAGAATTATACAAAATTTTTCTACAGTGTTCAGAGTATGTTTTCTTTGTGTTTCCTAGCCACTTTTACTTTAACTTGAAAAAAAAATCAGAAGGGAATATTTTTCTGGTTACTAACGGAATAACCGTCTCATCCGCTATAGTAATACATACTGGAGTTCAACGTTAATAGTAAGTAAAAACAACAACCTCACGTAGGCTCTTCACACGTAAAAATAAACGCCACAGTTTATCTTCGCAGAATCGTTTTCATAAGATCGCCGCAGTGTAGCCACTCCACAAACGTTCCACAACTTTCGTACGTTCTAAGAAATTATTTGCAAATTTACCACATCAGTTATATAATATCTATATATATAGTGAAAAGGCGTACATTGTGAAGTTATTTCCCATACACATATGGTAGAGTTCCTAAGTTTTCTCAGGAAACAGTCAATTGCGTAGGGAAGTTCCCAACTTTGTATAGTAGTGGTGCTAAACGTTCCTAAATTTGCAGTTAGATGGGTGGTAATATTTCCATACAATGTATAAGTTAAAATCATCCGTTACAGTTTAGAAAGTTTATCAGGATATTTTTTACAGTGTACGTACTTCACATTGATTGGGTCTTGAGTTATATCGTTATACAAATTCCTCTAGTATTACTTTTTGTGGCCTAGAAATATGCACGGTACTGCAGCGTAGATAATATTTACGTAGCAGTTTGGAAAATATTTGCTCACAACGTGAGTACTGACCTATCTTAGTATTTCTCCATTGACTTCCATAAACAGGTAGAATTCATTTGACAATTTTACATTTCATTTGCGTCTTGCTCCAGTGATTCCAGTTTTCTGGAAACTTCGGTGAATAGTACTGAAAATTCGTAACTTGCTCTCTTCTTGTATATAGCGCCAGCTCATTAGTTTCGGTAACTATGCAGGGTTACGTTCTCGGAAATGAATTGGCTAAAAGGAATAGCTTTTAAATTCCTATCATGCGATACATCTAAATAATTGAAAAAAGTACTAAATATTTATGTCAATATCTGTCACTATAAAGATGTTGAAGAGATAAGTAATAATTTACATGTGGTATTTAAATTTGGCCCTTGTCTTTTATATCTGAGTTTTTCATTGTTATTAGCGGCATTTAGTTATATGATACATATGATAACAGGAAGAGACAGAAGTTTAAATTTCACTTCTAAAGACAAATCGCGTACACAAATGGCCTATCCGAGATCTAAACACGGAACTTTTCGATGCCAAATGTAATTCCGACTGATCTCAATTTACATATTCTTTCATTGTCGCGTGTAAATATTTTTGAGTTCAATAACAGCGGACCAAATAAAGCTTCGCAGCAAGAATCAAGTTTCACGTGAGAGAAACGAGGAGTGTGTCTCGCTGCGCCCTCTCAAGAATCGTCGGTAAAACGTCTGCTTATTCCCTCAACCCCTTTCCTCTTCTACCCCTTTTGCCAGGACTCGAGGGTAGGAGTGTGAACAAACTGCGGGGAATCTCTTCGCGATTATTTCCTGGGAGCCCCGGCTCTGCAAACGGGATAACAATTATTCTCTCTAATGCGCCATTCACAGCCCTCGTTCCGGGTGAGTCCCCACCCCACCAACCCCCTTCTTTACCCTCCGACACCGACCAAACATCCTGTCCTTCCCCTTCCACAATCGCCTGGATCCTCGCCCTTTCCCAGAACACACCCCCCTCCACCCCCAGCAAGGGGCACGCATTGGAAGGGTTGCGTTCCGAAATTTACTGGCCAGTATTTTCTTGCGAGCACCTCGCTGACAGCTAGAGGGAAGAATACAACGCTCCGTGAGAGAGAGACAGAAGCCCAGAGAGATACACGCCAAGCTTTAATGCTTGGAAGAGAGAGACACAGAGTGAAAAAAGGGGGGAGGGGGGAGATAAATTTGTGTTTCGTTTGTTGGCCTGAGATACAAGGAGCATTGCGAAAAAGAAAAATATGTCTTTACTTTTGAAGTTTTGTTACATACTAGTTTTCGTTTTCAAGTAATGGAAGCCAGCTCTAACTAACTTGGAAAAACTGGGGCTGCATGAAACCTTAAAAAGGGAAAATTCCAAAATTTAAAAACCTTAAACTAGCGAATTTGCCATGTTATTAACTTTCATTTACCTCTCATATTCACTGATAGCTAACAAAACAGTATAAAATATTTTGAAATAAATTACACTGTTTCTCGCTTCTGAGTTCATCTGCACCTGATAACACTATCCATCAACATTTAAATGTTTGAATTTCAGTCAGACGTATTGAGAATTTCAACATAAATTTCTTTAAGGTAATAATAATATTATGAGAATTAATTTTATTGCGCTGCTGCTGATAAAATGTGAGTTAAGGTTTTGGGAAATTCCAAAAGGAACTCCACGCGTATTTATTAGATTTTGGGAAAAGCGCCCTTATTGTAGACGCCCGATATGAAACATCCAGAATGCAAGTCAGACACGATCTACAGCTCGAACAAACACGTTCAGTATATTGCTTAAGAGCTGTGATGATAACTACTGAAGAAACGTAACCGCATGCGTAATGTACGAAACGATTAAACGATAGAATAAATCCCTTTATGAATTATAAATTAAATTAAAAACTTACATAATTATACGGCGTCGTCAGATTGTACAAGTAGAATTAAGCAGTCACCATTTTTCTATAAGATTTTAATCTATAATTTTTACCCAGAATTTACGTAATTTTAGATGTATGTGTATATTTTAGAACTACTTGTATATTTTTTCTGTTATGCATAGTAAATAGTACCTATTGATTGAAAAAAATGTGACGAAAGAAAAATATTGAGTTGTTAGAACTAATAAGATACATCTCAGCAAGCTGAATTTGTAAGGTTCGTGCGTACATTTATAATTTATATTTTAGCGGCTGATCATAATTTGTTGTTACTTATAAAACAAATACAATGTTAGGCCAAACAGCTCCTGTCCTTGGCAAATCTTAACAACAAATAAATATACCTTTTATCTCCGTTCGTTGCTTGTGAGCTTATGGAAAATATTTACATACATTTTAAAAAGCGCCAAACCAACATACATTATGAATTCCTTTTTATAAATCTTTCATCCTTAAGAACCAAATTTAAATACCATAATTACCTTAATTAGGAGTAAGACAACTCATAATCTTGTATTAACTACCCGAGGTTCAAACTGGAAACTTGGTTTATCAAAATACACTTTTCCTGGCAAATGCTATGGAGACTTATCATAATGACTTATATTTCGTAGATAATATTCAAGAGAACTCATGCATTATAAATAGCTACATATTCAAGATATTTCAGTATTTGTCGTCCGTAAATTCATAGACTATAGAGAGAAAAGAAAATAGCATTTATTTGTTGAACCCAAATCCGGTATTGGAGTCATTTGCCGTCAGAGTGCGTCGAAAGTATGCCACGCAGCTTCTCCCAGCTGGCAGCGATAGGGTTGTTCTGGCCGTGTACATCGCAATTCTCCCAGCGTGAACTTAAGCAGTCTGGGCCTTTACATAACAATTGGTATTACGTAGTTGTATCAGCCTGGATTGTTATTCGTAAGGACCACGATTGGATTCCCGGTCCAGATATTCTGTTTCTCGATTTTCCATGGATTTCCGAAATCACTCCTTGCGACTGCAGATTCCTTCCAAGTTACTCTTTACCAAGCAATTTTTTTACATTTTTTAATGACTTCACATCCGAAGGGAAGTTAAACTCTAAATTTATTTTTATCATAAACAAAACGTTAGTCTATGANCCTCTTTACCAAGCAATTTTTTTACATTTTGACGTGACAACGTCTTAAATTAGGTTGCGGCTGGGAGTCACTAATGAAAAAGTGTAACGCTCGGTAACGTTACGATGAGTCACCGAACGAGAGAGAGGCGTGATTCACAAGGGGGGGATCTCTCCCACTCAACTATGATCGGTCTGCCGCGCGCGCAGCACTACGTTGTCACGTAAAATCTTCGCCCGTAAAACCGACTTTACAGGCAACC